>CANTUT010000745.1:107500-355000 GCA_947687605.1 Reutealis trisperma | reverse complement strand
GAGATGCTCACCCCTGTCTCCCTATTATTTTTCAGGTTATAGGATGAGCTTAAAATTATGATCATTGTTGAGTCAGACTCTGTCTTTTTCTTCGATGGAGTATGTGTGATATGTAATTAATGTACTATTATCTTAGAATTCTGCAATTACAGTACTGTGGTCTGTATTATGATGTTACTGGTACCTATCTGTATTATTTATTATGAGACTCTCTGTTGACAGTACTTTATTATATATTAACACTATTATTGTATATTACTTTTCTGTGATGTGATATGGATTAACTAATCTATCAGCAGACTGAGTTGATATGAGATAAAACTGTGAATCTTTAAATTATTTAATTATTTAATAGTTCTGCTAGTGGTCAATCATTTCAGGCTGAATGTGGCCACTGGAAGTCTTAAGCTTTCCCATGACTCAGTGCTGATCACGTACCTTGAAAGTCGGGGTCGTGACAAATTTAAAATATTATATAATAATATTTCAATAATAATATAGTAATTTAGTAGTAATGAAAAATTTTGATTAATAATAATTTAAAAAATGAAATAAATGAAAAAAAAATAAAATATTAGTATAGGGAGCCTATCTCATTTGAGAAGAGAGAAATTGGCTCTTAAAAAATTTAGAGGAGGATAAAATAGGAAGCTTATTGGAAAGTACATAGTGGAATATGACTCTATATTTTTAAAGAATGAAGCATTTATAAAACGAAAAAAACTTCTTTTACTATAACTATTTTTTTTTTTAACGATGATCCCATAATGATTTGGTATGACTTGTTTTAAAACATAATTTAATTTATAAAATAAAAAAAAATTAAAATTTAGTTCTTTATTGCCTAAAATTTGTATTAATAAAACTTAACTAATAATATTGAATGTATATAATAACAATTTAATGAGTGGAAAAAGATTGTATGATACTAATAAAAATATGTAATTTAATTGCTAAAGAAATAAGACTGTTAATTAATTGTAAGTTAATAATTTTCTGACATTGCTAAATTAAGCGTATGTTATAATTATGATTAACTGGATAATTAAAATAATAATTGTCAGTTGATAATTATAATTTTAGGACATTGTTAAATTAATTGTAAGTTGATAATTTTGTAAGAATTTTTTTATTTTTTAAAAATTGTAGATATCTCTATTACTAAATGTCACACCCCAAATCCCGAGGGGTACGTGAGTAGCACTAAAACATAGATGATGCACGTGTCTACCAGTACCCGTAGTAAGCCTTATATCACACAAAATGATAAAACTACCACATAATAGGGCTATGGGCCCACACATTAAGTAGATCCAAACTAACATCAATTTAAATCTAAGCCACACTGGCTATCATCACTGTCATCTCAAAATATCAAATAATATATAATTGATTTCTACTTAATAAACAACTTATCAACTTAGAAAATACATATAATACAACTAATAATTAAACAAAATACAGGTAACAGAGGTGAATCGGAATTCTAGAATTGTAACACAATTATACAAATATTTTTTACATAATTCAATACTTATTAATATAGAACACTACCAAAGGGACAAATGGCAGTTTAACTCAAATTACAATTTTCTTCACAAGCTCATTTCACAACCTAAAAAATAATTTGAATAAGAATGAGCGTTCGACTCAATGAATGATACTAACTACTATATTAACCAAGTGTCCTATAAATATGTATCTAATGTTTATGCCAGTGCAACTTATCACAAAAAACAAACAAATCATATAAACAAACATGGATGGAATACAATATACAGTACCACACTAAATCTCAATATAGGGAGCCAATCCCTTAATATTGGCTTTCTTAATCTGATAATCAGTCTCTTATAATCTAATGGGCCTGGCCGTCACTGGTTTGTACTACATAGCCCTAACCCAATTGGCAGTAGTCTTGGCAATGAGTAGGCCCGACCAGCATCCACCAGTCATAGCTCATCTTCTCAATCTCATCATAACCATATCCATAAATCCTAAGTGATACTGTATCCTCCCAATTCTATCCGTCAACCATAATCATTCTACAATAACGAATATCAATTCATCAACCACAATCAAATATTAACATGCATCTATGCAATAATAATGCATAATCTACATATATAAATATATACAATAAATGCAGATGCATGAAAAGAAAGGATAATATATTAAAGAGTATTACTCACCTAGTTGATGACACTCTTAGCCGACTCTCCCTTTGAAGTCTAACCCTTAGAATCGAGAAGACGCCGAAGACATCAACATTGAACAACAGACGATATTATTAGAAAAGGATGACTTGCATATCAAGATATAACTAAAAGACTATTAAGATTATTATGGAAATTTCGGCAGAATCTCCCGTAAACTAGGACATACCTAAAAACAATAGAGAAAAGAGACACTTCTAAATATATCAACAACCTAACATAACATCAATGACCTCTTGGGTCCTCCCAACTCATAATCATCTCAACAAGTATATCCAAATTGTAGCATCAACGTAAATAATCCAAATCATCAAATCAATCAAAATCCAATTCTAATATCTATTCATAGAATCATCAATCATTTATTTAATCCTATAAACATAACTTACATCAAATTATAAACTAATAATAACTAAAAGTCAAGAGTTTCATATTTACTCTCATAATTTTTTATCGAACACACATCGAAAATCGAACCGAAATGACGAGACGAAGCTACTCAGCCACTGGAGCACCACCGGTAGGCCATGCGCCACTTACTACTGGTGGCGAACGGAGCAATCTTCACACCAATCTACTCATCTCAATGCTCGGAGCTCAAAGATCAACGTTACTCTCCGCCACTCGCTGGAAAATGCCAAAGAAGCTTCAATTTTGAATTTTTTTGATCTCCACCTCTAACGACAACCAAGAGGCATGGCAGGTATCATCGTGAAGCTCACACCACCAGGAGTTGAATGGGACTAGAATCACTGGAATAAGCCAAAATCTTGACTTGAAGATTCAACATGGGTGGAGCTTCCCTCTATGCGTTTGCCGCCATCCATTGCCCGATCACAGTGCTGCTACTTCCCTTGGAATCACCGAATAGTAGACTAATTGTTGGAGGTGGTGGTGCAGCCCACCACTAGCTGAAGGTCCCTCAGACCTCTCTCTCTCTCTCTCTCTCTTTTTCTCCGTTCTGCCTATTCTTCCCACAGCCATCTGATTGGTTGTTTCCTTTCCAGCCAATCAGATGGCTCTCTCCTCTTTCTTTTCTTTTTTTTTTATTAAAACATATATATATATATATATATATATATATATATATATATATATATATATATATATATATATATATATATATATATATATATATATATATATATATATATATATATAAAACAAGTCTTATACTAATAATAATAATAATAATAATAATAATCTTAATCTTAAATCTTGGGTGGGTAATATAGAGTTAATCTTTATAAATTTTCATAGTTACTAAATAAATTCAATATCTGCTAAAATAAATAATTAACTACTTAGTAATTAAAAAAAAATCCCGAAACTCCAAAATAAATTTTCATATTAAAAGAATTTAATAAATTAACTTCACAAGTAAATGAGTAAGTAAAATATTTTCTTTAAATTCATTATCAAAATTTAAATTCTAAAAATAACCTCTATAATATTTTCATAATTAATTATATAAATACTTCCTTCAATTAAACACACATATTTAATATTTGAATAAAATTACGATTAATAGTATATTTTCAAATCATAAAACATAAAATTTACTAAAAATATAATTTCAATTTTTAGCTTTAGTAAAGAAAATAATAAAATATTACATCTCTGTGCAAAATAAGATTTTATAAAATAAGTGAAAAATCAGGTTATTACACTAAAAGCCTAATATATTGAAAAAATAAAAATACCATTCTTAATAAAAACTAAATAAATAAATAAATAATATATTGAATACTTATTATAAAGATTTTTAAATGTCGAAAATATAATTTAAGTAAAATTTCTAACTTTGTAATATTTAATATTTATTCTAAACCTTTACTTTTTCTTTATTAAAAATATAATGACCTATTTTTTGTTATTTAAATACAAAATTATATGCTTTCATATTAAGTGAAAATTTCAATTAAATGATATAAAACTTTTCAAATAAATATTATGAGTCTGAAATCTTATTGGTTGACTTTTAAAATTATCATAGGGCGATATTCATATAACTTAATTATTAAATTCACTTCAATTATTTAATCTAAATTAAGTTATATTTTCATGTAAAAACCTAAAAATTCAACAAATTACATAATAAAATATTATCTAAGTTGTATAGTTGTACGTATATATTTCAATTAGACTAATGAAATACAATAATTATAGATTCTGCATAAATATATGAATATAGTTTAGAAGACAATTAATGGTTATAAACGATATAACATATAGGAAATTATCACATAAGCTATTAAGCATACGATGGCACATGATATGAGTTAGAATAGAATAGTAAAGTGGCAATATGAATTTTTTTATTGAAGAAAAGAATGGCAGAGTAGATTTAAACACTCAAGAATCTTAACATAATTGAATACTGGAATCTTTATTTTTTAATAAAAATTAGCATACTTTAATGGAGAAAATAAGACTTTGTTTTGATAAATTTTTTCTATGATCCTTCATATAGCTATTTTGGTAAATAGTATTAAATTATGAGTTGTAACATTAAATTATGTGGCATACTAGTATTAATTTTAAATAAATTAAATAAAAGGAATTAAAATAAAAATTATATTAGTTCAAAAACTGGCTGATAGATACACATTTGAGTACAGGTACTACTAGGCTTTCACTTTGTGATTGCACTCGAATAACATATTAGTAACTCATTTCTAATCAATATACTATGTTCCTATAAATATTAATATTTTAAATATTAGTATGAATACTATATGACATGTAAATAATTTAAACAAATATTATGTGATATTATTTTTAAAATATGGTACCTATTACATAGCAAAACTTCTTTGTAGACTACATTTTTGTGTAAGTTGTTTTCTTTTTATTTGACTTTTCACTTTTGACTAATATTTTCATAGTAGATACTGAAACACCTCTTGACAATGCAATATACAATTGCTCATACGAGAATATGTCTTGCGGTAAGTACATCCCCATATTAGGCATCATCTATCCATGTGCTTTATTAATAGTCATTGCAAAATAAAGACGTACAGGAAACTATTTTCTTTTAAAGTGGAAAAGGTATCCCTCATTTTTAGTCCTTGATAATGGTATTATTGGCAATAGGACCTGATTTCTTACATGTTGTCCTACTATTATTCCTTTATATATGACATTTTTATCAAAGTTTTTGCAAACCATCCTTGTTTTATTGCATAGTCCATTAGATGCACCTAGATTTCTGAGCAATATTACAGAAAAATTAACTATTAGTTCTAACTTATGAGGTGGCAAGCCATTTGGTAATAATATATTTAGAAACTCTTCTTTGTAATGGTTCTTTGTGTCATCTACTGCTTGACCATAACTATTGTAGATTGTTTTCTCCAAGAAACATATTTATCAATTTCTAATTGAGAGTATCTACATATCATTTTTTATAGCTAGTATAGCTCGACTCATCATGTACCATGGTGATTTGTAATTGTTATTTAGATTAGGAAATGTTTCATTAATTAATACCATCTTATAGTTTGTTTTATTATCTTGCAGTACAATCATATATTTCAGAGTGAGTATATGATCTTGCTTTCATATTAGTACTCAATTTGAGTACTTCCATTTTATTCCAAAGATATGATTTGGCCAAACTTGCACTGATTGTTTCTTGTCTTGTTCCTTTAAGTACAACCAGAAGTATCTATCTAAAATCTTCATCAAATACAATTACTTTTTTACCAGATAGTTCATCACAATTCATTATATCTCTGAGACTTCTATCAATTGTCTCTATTGCAAACATTTTTGCCATTGGGACCTCATCCCAAATAATTAGCTTTTTGCTATTCTGCATAACTAGTTTCTATTGGGTTTAATGGGATGTTGAATTATGAGTAGTGGGCTATCTTTCTTCTAGGCATTATTCAATAGTTATACCTAAAGTTGTTGCTGCTAAAGCTATCATCCATATGATATAAGATTATTTAGAATTGCTCAACAAATATATTTTTCTATTTCCTCCAAGGCCATCGATGAAGAACACATCATTTTTATTTGAATTTACCCTGCCTAGTATCCTTCTATATGCATGTATTTGTTCAATATTCAATTTCGTTGTTGCCTTAATGTCTTTATTTGATATCTTTACTACCATTTCTTCTACAATCTCCCTTTTATTACTTATTTGTTGCTCAATTTGATGACTTGTTATTCTGGGTAAATCATAGTTATTTATATCCTTTCTCATGCTTTGTAAGTGATACTCAATGCTATTTATTGTGGATGAGATTTGAGTTTCTACTGAATCTTCATAAATTTACATGAAATCTTCAAACATGGTACTCAATACATTTTGATGCGCTTTGATATGATTCAAGCAAACCTCTTTTTATTGCATTTTTCTAAAAAGAATTGCATTCCCTAATGTCTACTGTAAGCAAATATTTAAATGATTTTGGCCCTTTAACAAGGCTTAATAGTAGCCTTAAGTAATATCTCTTGCCTTATATTAGATTTGTTGCATTGACTCAACCGATGACCTTTCCTCTTTTCCTTTCTCTTAATATTTTTCTTGTTTGTCCCACATGTAATGTTCTGAAAATTTTCTATACAATAATCCCTTTGCATGCTCGTCTTTGGAGCATTTAGAGAAAAATTATGTTAGCATTATCTTGGTTGCATGATCCCATGCAACTAATTTTTCAAGTCTTGATTTTTTTTCCAGTATGACACCGTCTGTTTTTTTAGTAAGTACACTTGTAGGTTTATAACTATATGATTTATCTCATTTATTTCAAACTCAAATATTCTTCACATAGCTTTTTAGGCTAATACCTGTCTAGCACTATGGTACTATTGTATCTCATCTATATGTCTATCTCCATCATCTAGAGATAGAATCTCTAGTTTAGTAGGAGAAAGAATTGACGAGTAAGGTAAAAACTATAATTATCTAAGTTTGTATTGATAATACTAATAATTTCGATTATATCACACTAAAAGTTAAATTAGAATTTCTCTTATTCGCGAAAATTTTTGTTCATGCAAATTATTTGAATTTTTAATGAAAGTCAATTTTTAATAAAAATTTAATGAATTTTATTCAATTATAAAAAAATTTCAAATTTGAATTAATTAAAAAAATTAAATTTATTAAGTTAAACTTAAAATTCATTATTTTTAATGCACCCAATTCAAAATTATTTGTAAAACTAAATCTATCCATTCAATTAAGTATATCGCATTATAAAAAGAATTAAAAATATAAAATTCCAATAAGTAATGTGCTACAAATGAATTTTATAAAATTATATGAAATCTTTTACAAATTATTTTTTCATATTTGATAAAATAAAATTTTATATACAATGATATTTCAAATTTTTTAGAAATTTCAAAAGGAAATTATTAAAAAATTTTCAAGAATCACACAAGTAATTTCAAATACATGTTGCTTCAAAGGCTGCATATGTAAATGGTTTTGTAACAGAAGAAAGTTCAATAATAGTATTCTTGTCTTATGCTTAAAATATATATAAAAAGAATTTGTAAAACCAAGAGATTATTTATAGGACAAGTTACAAAAAAGCCCTTGACTTTTGACCAAAATAACACATTACCCCCTTTGACCTTTAGTGGGTCTATTAAACCATCTTTCTTTAAATTTGGGTGCAGAAAAGTCCAGACCCAACAGAAGCCTTATCTTCATTATCTGATATGGGCCCAAACCGTCCAACCAGCAATGGGAAAGAGCAACGCCTAGAAGGAGAGTAATAAAATCCCCAAATTAGAACTAGGAATCCTTATTCCTATCTGTAATCAAGCTTCCTAATACTCCACTAATGTCTCCTTCCTCGTCTTTTTCTTTTGTGTGATTTAATAGGAATCTATATCACTCAAGGAGTGTGAGTTTACAAGGAAAAAATGAATATGACTACATTCCATAACCTCCAAGGTGCAAATGCTCTGAGATTACAAAAGTTTGGATAGCATAGAAGGCAACAAATATGGGACAAGAGTTCTATGGTTGCCATAGATATGATGCAGGTTAATTGTTTTTCATTTTAATTATCTATATATGGGTTGTGATTTGATTGCATAATAATGAAAAAATTGGGAAATTTCAAGTTGGTAGGTGTGATTTCTTTAAATGGATTGACAATGAGATGTGAGAAAAAGCTAAGTATGTAATTAATGAACTCAATGCTGAAAGAAATAAGTTGAGGAGGGAGAATAGGATTTTGACAGGATAAAAAGGTGATCCACTGATGCATCTTGCTTTTGCTTGTCCATCTGTTGAGGTTGACATAGAAGAATTAATTGAATTGAAGATTGAGTTGCAATAACAACTTGAAGTAAGTAACAAAAAGAATAAATTATATAAAATTACGCTCGGAATGTCATAGTTGTTGTTTATTATAATTATGCTAATTGTATTGGCATAATATGTAGGGTTGTAAATTTAGCAATAATGATCAGTGCAGATCTTTGTAATTGCGTTGGCATTTTTTGTTTTGATTAATGTTAAGTTCTAGTATGATGGTAGTGTGTTAGTGGTAATGAAATGTCAATTGCCTAATATACTCAATGGCAATGTGTTAATGAAAGGAAAAGCTGTTGTAGGTAGTTTTTTTTGGTAAACTTGGATTCATTATTATAATTATATTATTCAAATGTAAAGCATATTTGCAAATTGACATGAGAAATTGGCATAAAAAATATCCCCAAAAAATATTAATTTAGGAGAAAACATTACAAAATAGAGCATTTTTAATTCTTGTTATATTGCCTTATGGTCAAAAAATAAGTATCAATAGCATTCAATATATTCACTTGGCAAAGCATCTATAATGCCTGTGGAACTTGACTTACATACTTGACTTACTTTCAGTTCAAGTTCACTAGGAACTCTATTGCTCACACAATAAATAGCAAAAAAAAAAAAAACTGTCAAAGACACAAAAATTACAAATAATATAATAAGTTAAGGCAATTTGCATACACAATACTACATATAGTTCTATAAAAATACAATTAAATTAATTAAAAAGTAAATTTGATTATTTTTTGTTAAAAAATAAAATTGCTAATTAATTTATTAATTAATACCACACAGATATGTTTCTAAATTTGGTCTTTAAACCATCCAAATCAACCCAAATTCTTTAAGTAGCAAAATTCGATCATTAATCAATTCAATAAATATAACCTTTTATATAATATTTCTATTGTGCAAAGGCAGATTAATACTTCTCATATTATGACGTGAAAGAGATGATGATTTATCACTGAGTCTCATGAATTCCTTTCTATTAAAAAAATAAAATTGCCAATTAATTTATTAATTAATAAATTATCAATTCTAAAGTATAACATATTAATTATATATTTATTTTTCTAATTAAATAATGATTATCTATCTTAAAATATAGCATATTATTTTATATAAATTTATTAATTAATAAATTATCAAAATAACATTTATTTATAATAACAATTAGTCAAAATTCAATAAGGGCTTTTTAGTAAATTTGGTTACCTCCTTCACACATGCAGATAGATTGCAATAGGTGGCTAAAATTACAAATTATCTTTAATTAAATATAGTTGAGGAAGACAATGCCAAAATTTAATCTGAATTAGGTTTAATTTTGTTTTTATTTTAACATAGCTTGCAAGTTAGAACTTTCAGCAGTGTAATTGGCTTGAGAGTTACGATGATTTAGATTCAATATAATAACTTTTTTTTTTATTTTTTATTTTTATCAATATCACCACCAGACTAGTGAACAGATCACAAGTCTCAACTGGTGAAAGAAATTGCAGGTCAAACAAAACTTTTAAAAATTTGAAGTTATATACAATTGCTTAAAAAATAAATTACTTTATAAATACACGTTGCTTTTTAAAAATTTACAAAAATATCTCTCTGCTTTTTATTTTAATTTTTTTTTTTTATGTTTTTCACCAAAGCGTGTAGAAATATTTATTGTTGCTTTTTAGTAAAACATGTATAAAATTGAAACCGATTTGGTTTGGCCATGACACGTATTTATGTATCTTATTTAATGAGTTGACTTCATCTTTTTTCTTATTTATTTTTTTCTTAAGTTGTCCTTGATTGGTAAAAAATATTATAAAAAATAAAAATTGAAAAAAAAATCAGTTTCATTCTCACTTGTTCATTTTATATCAAATCAACATTGCTAATTTAAAAGATAAATTACAACTTGAAAATTGGAGAATTTTAAATAATTCAAAACTTTTCAACTTAAAATATATGTAAAACAAATTAGATATTCAAAATAATTGAATGAATATTTTTGTTGAAATATTTTATTTATTGTTCAAAGAAATAAATTTTATAAGATTTTTATTTTAAATTTTGTTTATTGATTTGAATTTTTTTATTTTTTATATGATTTTAAATTGTGTGAGAATTTGTTTTGAAAATTGAAGAATAAAACTAAAAAAAAGGAAAAAAATTGAAAATTGAAATGTTAGTATTAACAAAACAAAAATTTGTAAATTGAAAATTATTTCAAAAAATGTTAATATTTTATTTTAATTTATAAAAAAAAGAAATATTTTTAATAACATACAGTAAATAGTATATGAAGGTATAATCTAGATAAATGTGAACTATATGATAATACAATTCTTACTCACTTTTATATTTTATGATTTAAATTCTATTTTTTTCCTTCCTCTATATAGATATAGGATAAAATAACAATCAACATGTAATCAACTATAAATCAACTTATGATCTACTAAAAATAATCAGTATTTTAGTAATATTAATGTTAAAATACGCAAAAACCAACAATCAACCTATAATTGACTTGTTATCAACCAACAATCAATTATAATCAACTACAAATAAACCTCTAATCAACGCAAAGACAACCTAATTCTCAAGTTATTCTATCGTCTTTCTCAAATTATAGTATTTTAACAATACTAATGTTGATTCTTAGTATAAAAATGAAAAAAAAAAAAAGAAAAGAAAAAGATAAAGAAACTAAAAAATACAAGCAAAAAATTGAAAAAGGTAATAAAAAACCAACAAAAAAATAAAATTTATTAAATTAAGATAACCTATCCTATACATAAAAAGGCTGTTAAAAATATACAAATATTTAAAAATATTACATAATAAAATATCAAATAAAGAGACTAAAAAAAATTTAAAACCCATCCAACAAAAAATTATTATTTAAATATTTGAATTGAAATTGAAATTAATAAATTACTATTTAAATATATATATATATATATATATATATATATATATATATATATATATATATATATATATATATATATATATATATAGGATTTTAAAAATATATTTAAAATTATAAAATTGCATATTCAATCAAATTGATTGAGTTTAATTTGGTATTCAAATTATTTAAGATCAACTAATTATATACCAAAATTAAAAATAAAATAAAATCAATAATTAAAATTGCAATTTCTCTCTACTTAATTATTTCAAAAAATTATAGACCTAATCTATAATTTATTTCACAAATTTGACTAACTCGTTACTAGAAAAATAATATAAAAAGAAAAAACAACCACAAATCAACCTCTGATCAACTAAAAAATAACCAATAATTTATTAATACTGATGCTAAAATATGGAAAAACTGACAATCAACCTGTAATCTTTGATTAACCAAAAGAAAACCTAATTCTCAATTATTTCATCTATCTCAAATTACAGTATTTTAGTAATACTAATGTTGATTCTTAGTATACAAATGAAACAATAAAAAAAATAAAAACACATGCAAAAAAAATCCAAAAAGGTGAACAAAAAAACTAACAAAAAGTATAAAATGTATTAGACTAAGATAATCCATCCCATACATAAACATATTGTTAAAAATATACAAATATTTAAAAATATTATATAATAAAATATTAAATAGACTAAAAAAAATAAAATAAAATAAAATCTAGCCAACAAAAAAATTATTTTTTAAATTGGAATTAATAAATTACTACTTAAATAATATATTTTTTAAAAAATATATTTAAAATTATAAAATTATATATTTGATCAAATTGGTTGATTATTATAATTTTTAAATTGAGTTCAATTCGGTATTCAGATTATTTAAGATCAACTAATAACACCGCAAAATTAAAAAGATAAGAAAAGAAAATCAATAAATTAAAATTGCAATTTCACTCTACTTAATTATTTCTGGAAATTATAGATTTGATCTGCAATTTGTTTCATAAATATAACATTCACTACGAAAAATAATATAAAATAAAAAATAATTATAAAGAAATTTGTTTTTTCCAAAAAAATTACCCATAATACAAAACTTTCTACTTAGCCAAACAACACCAAAACTTTCCACTTAGCCAAACAACACCATTATTTTAATAACATCAATCCCAAGCAAAGCTCTAGCTGTTTACTTCTTCCTTTGACTTATCTTCTTCATCTTGTTATTATTTGTAGTTATCTTAATCTTAAAATTGAAAAAAAAAAAAATTGAATTGGAGCTAGAAGCTTAAACAGAATTGAACAAAAGTCAAAGGATGGGTTTGCTTTTTTGTTTAATTTTGCGCTTGGCTATAGAAATTGACCCCATTGAAAGACCCCATTGAAATTGCATACAGAGAGAGAAGTTAAATACATAAAATACACGTGGCGAAAAAAAAAATTAAGTACAACATTTAAAAAAAGATTAAAAAGTAAAAAGAACGAGACAGAAAAGTTAATCTTTCATTCAGAGGCTGTAAATATAAAGAAAACGAAAATTTGGATAGAGGTGTAATTTTCTCTTAAAAATTAAATATTTTCAAACCCAAATCTGGAAAATGAACAGGTTTAACGCCACCAACCAACATGTCCTCTTCGTGTCTATGAAAACGATGGATAACCAGAAATTCATTAATCAAGTCTATTGGCTGATATGTTTCCCTACCCCCCCCCCCCCCCCCCCCCCCCCCCCCCCCCCTTTTTTTCCACATCAAACAGTGGTCTGAAAGTAGAAATGGAATCTGCCTGTACTTTGACCATTTCCACAAGTACTAAAATGCAATATACTTGTAGAAAATTTTAGTCCTCAAAATCTATCATTTCTCATTGAAGTTTGTAGGGACTAAAAATACTAATTATATCAAATCTACTCCGTGTGTCAAATCTCGTTATAATAATTTACCTTTCCATATGTAATGACAAGATCTCCAAACTCCGAACAATTTGAGGAACTTCATTTCTCAATATAAGTTTTGGGATACTAGTTTATCCAACAAATTTATACTTTTTCACCTATACAATGAGTTTTCAAAAAGTTTTTAAAAAAGAAAAGAAGACAGCCTAGCTTCATGACAATAGTAGGATCTGGGAACGACTGAACGCTGCCAATATGCTCTTCCTCTCCAGGTTTATCACATATCATTCTCTTGTGATTTTTCTATACAATATCTAAACAGTTGCAAGAAAACAAAATAATAAATGGGGTTGTGTTACAAAAGGAATACATACAATGACAGCTCTGCTTTCATTCTGGGTCAAGCACCCAGCATAACTGCAGCTGGATAACAGTTCCAGATAGTTCTGCTACAAAAGAATTCTCTAGGATGTCCTTTCAGGTGTTATGAAAAAGAGAATCTTGAGAAAAGAGAGTGCGTAGACCCAGAAGTGTCGCTTGCTGCACTTGGTGGCACTTCATTAGAAGTTCGATATGCTTGTTGACATTTCACCATCTAAGCACAAAAAATTACACAAGAAGCACCGTACTTAGGTAAAATTACACAAGAAGGACCGTAGTTAGGTAAATTGCAATACCATAAAAATTGTGATGTCAGTCCCTAAAACTGAAATTTAACATATGATACTCTTCCGATCAGCATATGAGCTCACATGCTTTTCTATAAATGTAAGGAACATATAAAACAAAGAGTTTGCTCCTGGCAGAAAAAATAACTGAAAAAAAAAAAAAAGAGTACATAGATCACAAAGGAAAAAATTGTACCAATCAATCATTTAAGGAAGGCACAAAAAACACTACGCTCAAAATCATCCCTATGATCTACCAAGACTAATTACAGAACTATGGAGCAGAGTAAGAATTTTCACCTCTTCAGGACTGAATTGCAGAAGCATTGCAATAACAGGTAATAGAGCCTCCACTTCACCTAATTAGAGAATATTAAACAGGGAAAATCAAAATCATCAGAACTTCAAACATCCCTTATGTGTCAATACTTCTGTCAATGAAGGCAAGGAAAAATACAAAGTTCTACTTTTGTGATTGATCTGTCAACATGGGTACCTGTTTCAAGAAGCTTCAAGATGACATTTTTCAGATATGTCATATCTACCCCTTCCCTTTTCTGTGTCCTTTCCATGTTGCGTAGCTCAGCCTTCAACATGGCTTCCTGTACTCGTCACATTAAAAACTTTCCATTGTCAGGTGGAAGGAACTAGTTCTAAAAACAAATAAATTAAATTAAATAAAAAGGAAAGGAAGGAAAGAAAGGACGACTCAGCATGCCAGCTGGCTAGATGTACTCCCCTTTTAACTAACCCATCCAGCACATTTCAAATGACAATGATCCCATTCCCTATTACTATTGGCTGTCAAGTCTCTTCTCTTCATTCAAGCTCTATCTAGCGCCATTTGACTATAAAATCATAATCCATGTGGTCTTCTGACCATAACCAACAACTTAATTGCAGTAACTCTACTTGAAAAACTTTCCCTTAAAATAAATTGCTCATTTCATGATGTCAGTATTAATTGGTTTCTTGGCATATCATTCCAGAAGTATTTTTGAGATGCATATCATTCAAGAATATTACTGTACTCCTTTCACTCTTTCTGCATGACTTCTCAAAAACAAATAAATTTCTTTTGTCATTTCTTGCAGCCCATTCATTCATCTCAATTTTACCAGTTCAACTATTCTGATTTCATAAATTTCAACAAGTGTTTTACGCCCCCACATGGATCTAAAGATAATAGAAATCACCAGAAATCCAGGCTTTTTGTACCTGTTGGCTGTGAAGACGATTTTCCCGTTCAAGTTCCTCAATTTCCTCCTAAATTGGAAACAATTATCAGAAACTGGCCTGCATGAAAGTACTCAATAAAACTCTAAATTGGGCATAACATACTTGAAGTGCCAAAATATGCCTCTGGGATTGTGCCAGCTCTTCCTCTCTCTGAGCTTGCTGCCTTGCCAAAAGCTGAAATTTTAGGAAGACAACAAAGATTATCAGAAAACAGGGACGAAGCCAGGATTTTTAATCAGGGGGGTAAAATTATTCTCACAGAGTATATATTATATATTCATACAAACACCCAATAAATATTTTATTTTATTTTTAAGAGAAAATAAATAAAGATATAATCACCTTTTGTTAAGATTTTAATCATTTTAAGATATCATATCAATCCATATATTCACCTTAACATATATCTATATCCAATTAATATAGGATCTGAAAATCAAAATAATTAAAAGACATATAAACACTTGATTTTTTTTTAGCAGAAAATACATTCAGAAAATAATTAAATTAGTTTTTTTTTATTTAATTGTCTATCGGTTTGGTATTTTAATCCTCATACATGAGAGGATATTTTTATTTCTTAATTTATCTTAAATTTTCCTAGAAAATGAGAACAAAGGGGGGTCAAATTTTAATTTTTTAGCAGGGCAAATTAAAATTTAAAATTAAATATTATAACTTTTTCATTTTAAAAATAAATATGGGCCCCAGGTGGCTTTGTCCTTGTCAGAAAACAATTTATTGCACTATTTTAACTTTTCTAGCTCAAGCTAAAGTCCGAAACAACCATTTACAAACTGCAAGTTTGCATGCATGTATTGAACAATACTGAAAATAGAAATAAGCAAATAAAGAGAAGATTGCATATAGAATTAAATGAGAGGTTAAACATACATATACATGATATGATGACTTTAATTTATTGTTTTGATTATCATTAAGTCCATTACTGTAAGCTGTCATTACTACATTTCACATAAATCCGTTTCCAGTTTTTGACTATGAAATAGCATTCTTGGGAGACTTACTTTCCATATTTCAGAATATATATATACATATATCACTCTCATACACCTCTTTCTGTGCAGATAAACATTTGGGACTATTAAGTTTCCCTTGGAATTTCTCATCTTTTTCAAGAGCAGGCATGCTTTTTGAATAAATACACCCATGAAGAATTATCCAGAAAAGTCTCATAAGAAATCAAGCATCAGAGTTCCTTTTAGAGAAATATACCAGGCCTTGGTAGCAGCAATATTGCTGGACTGGCATTACAATAAAAAATAATACACAAAATGAAATCTGTCGCATGTAGGTGCATGTGTTGCAAGTTGGAAATATATAATCCTGTCCTCCAGACATGGTTTAAACTACATTGCTTTCCAGTGGATTTTTTCTGTTTTGACTGTTTTAGATACCCTGATATCAATACCAGCAGGATTATAGCATATGTAATTCTAAGGAGAGAATGTTTTTACCAGAATCTGCTGTTCTGCAGCCGAAGTGCTTAAATTTGGTGTATCCTGTTTTTTCGAGGCTGATAATACCAGCTCAAATAAAGGATAAGTTAGAACCATTTCAACCACCAATAATGGTTCAATTTACTATAATACCATGAAGCTTCTACTTTTGGCTAACAAAAATAGATTGGCAACAAGTAAAGGACCTTATACCTGCGATATAATTTTCATTTTGATCAGCCTGGGACACACGATGAGACCAAGAATTACAATGATGAAACACCATTTCATGAGAGAATTACAGATACCAGGCTAAGCTTTAACAGATAATTTTAAGGCAAAAGAAGGAAAAGCATACTTGTGGCCTTGATTCCAAAGAGTTACGAAGATTCTTATTATCATCAACAAGTTTAGAGATTTCTTTGTCCTTCTCCCCTATCATTCTATCAGCAAGGTCACGAAATGAATCATGCTCTTCCTGCATGTTATAAATCCAATTAATCCACAAAGAAGTAGACCTTAATTACTCTATGTAAGCAAAAAAAAAGGGGAGAAATAGTAAGAGACCTTCAGTTTTTTATACTTTAGCTTGAACTCCTCTAGTTCTCTTTGTATATCTAGCCCTGAAGATGCTTCCTTTTCTGCCTTCAATGACTCACATCTTGCTGCAATTTTTTTTACAAACTCTAAACTTGTTTCAAATCTCAATCAATATGTTGCTTTCAGGGGAATGGAATCAGGAGGGAAGAAAATAGTAAAAAAAAAAATAAAAAAAAAGATGAGCGTGAAATTGAACATAGATATATTACATTGCCATGATTCTTCCAAATTTTGAAGATTTATTTCCCATGCTTCTTTGTCTAATTGGTGGCGAGCATTCACCGAATCAAGTTTTATTTCTAAGCTCTTAATCTGCTGCTTAGAACTGTTAAGAGCTGCATCTCTGAAATAGTAAAAAACTGAAGTGTCAGATGCCTTTCACTGCCCAAAATTTCAAAACCTGAGAGTACAAAGACTGTCACATGACAGTATTCAGCTAGAGATAATAACATGTGAAACAGTATTGTCAACGAGAGAAACACACTATTAAAATACATACATCAATGAACATTGTAAAAATAATTGTAATAAGAATAGGTATATGTGCCATAACAAACACAATAAAAAGAAGGAAAAACAAAAAAGACCAAGCATGGATGATAAAATCACAATCATACAAGTAATTCTAGAGATTGTAAATGTAAGGATAAAAAACAATCACACAAATTCAACCATTTTTGAAATGATCGATTTATGGTACAAGAATGAGTCATAAAGCTATCGAACGTGCAACATAAAAAATACAAATAAAAGGGTAATGCATGATATAGAAATCTCTACCTTTTCAGAACAGTCTAGTAAAGGACCAGCAGGTATTTAATATAATTAATCAATTAGTACAGGCATGCAAAATGAGAGAGTAAAAATCAACTGATCTAGTAAGTTGACCCTAAATAACACCCCATTATTGCAATAATGGCCGTTGCAAACATTACATTATAAATACCCATATTTTCTTCGAGTTATAAATATATATATATATTTTTTTTTGAAAAAATACATGGAAGTGGCAGCTACATTGTTGCACTGCCAAAAAAAAAAAAAAAAACAAAAACAAAAAAAAAAAAAAAACAAAAAACAAAACCATGACTGCACTGAGACCATGATTTGCCTACTTAATCCATTGACCATTGAGAAGCCCACTGATGACAATGGGCATTAGCTCACATGTTGAAGGAGGACTGGATTGAGGAGAAAGGGCAAAAGAAGCACAAAGAAGCAAAATATTAATCCAAAAAAAAAAAAAAATTCGTATATCAGCCGCATCTTTGAGCTGGTTTTATCATAACAGGATCCATAACGCCTTTATTTACATATTGTAATAATCAATGAAGGAGAGAGAGAGAGAGGGAGAACAGGGCAAGAATTTTATCAGTAATGTGAATATATTGATTTATTCATTAAATGCTTAGAGATAGGTATGCACTGGGTGTTCAAAAGGAATGGAAACAATTGCTTCAAGCCTCATCCACCAGAACACAAATAGAACATATGTTAATAGGTAATGTTTTGCATCTCAAGAACATAAACAGTTTTGATAGGGTTTCTTCTAAGCCTTGGCTAAACCTTGGAAATCTTAATGCCATAATGCCTTTCAAATCCTCCTAGCCATTATCCTACTGCAATAATTCTTGCTAAGAAGAATGCCCATGTTGTGGCAGGAGCAACTTTTGATTTATTATGAGCCCAAATGATTGATTCAATAAGTTGGAGCAAGCTCCTATTCAAAAACCCTAGCATAAAATCAAGAGGGAAAAACCCAATATTTTCTTCTCCTTTTTAACAATTGCTCACAGTCCACCCTTCAAGAAACTCTTTCACCACCATCCTAAAAACCACCCAAATAATCCTAAAAAGCACCCACAACATACACTAATGCAAGCGAAAATCAACCTACAAACCCACAGCAACTTCAGTGAATGAGATGGCTGCCACTTCCTCCTTCCTTTTCTACACATGTTGAATCCACAATCCAAGGAGAAGCTCTCATTTTCATATGATCCATGCTCAAAATGGAAACAGAGGTGGCCTACTGAGAAAGGAAACCATATATTGAAGGTGCCTTTGTCTTCTAATTTTCTAAACTTCCTTCAAAATGAAAGTTTTGTACATATATATATATTTTTTTTCCAACAGGGCAAAGCCCCAGAAGCTAAATCATAGACATGCAAGGAAAAGCAACACCTAATAAGTCATAGACCAACAACTGGGCAGCTGCAGAAGTTGGAGCATAACAAAACATACCTGTCCAGCGGTAAAGAAGCACCAAGTTAAAAAGCCAGTCAGCTAGAGAATTACCCTCATGATAGACATATGATACCACACTATGATAGACCAGTCCCTTCTAAAAGATTTTTATGATACCTTAACTCATACTCTCATATTAAGGCAGACTACCATTTTACTATCAACCTCATGGATTACATGCCCATAGTTTTACAGCAATTGCGAGCGCGCACACACAATGGCTGGGAGAAGGATTTGAATAAAGAAAACCCATCGTGAAAATTCTGAGCAATTGATTTACCTTTCAGAAAGTTCTTTATCACGATTAGTCAATGCATCCTGAAGATCCTGGAGAGCCTTATCCCTTTCTGCAGAAATCAGTGACACTTCTTTTTCGGCTTCCTGCAGAACAAAAGAAGCTTCATCAGCCAAGGAAAATTTACAAATAGGCTCATTCATACAATGAATTAAACACAACCATGGGCATTTACTTTTAGTGCTTCCTCCAAAGCTCTAAGTTGTTCAGAGTCCTTAGCTGCAGCTAGCTCTGCATCCTTTCTCTGGAGAAGCGCATGAGCACGAACTTTATACGAGGAAAATTCACTTTCAAGGCGGTTTATCTACAGCAGAAAAAAATTGATATAATATATCAAAGTAGAACAGTTAGGAGAGTATTAGCATTGCAAAGTAATTGACGCTAATGGGAGAGGTTCCTGCGTTTGCTGAAGTCATTAACCACGCAGAGGTTTTGTAACAACAATGAATGTGTGTGTGTGTGTGTCAAATTCAGCAAATGATAAGGTGAAATTTATATTTTTAGGTCTGTCAGAAAATACTCAGTAAATTGTAATTTTACACAAAGCATGTTATGCTCACCACAGATGCTTTCAGCCAAGACAAACTAGGTCTAATGCACAATGTTTCTGAGTTTGTAATAATATACCATGCTCTTCATGAATGTTTTAATTTACTTCTTAAATGACCATTGTCAACAAAGACTAATACTGTACTCCAAGACTCACTCAAATGGTTGGTAGATCATTTTCTCCTTGTATATGTAGGTTGAGATGAAAGGAAAGGACCTATTTGTCCTCACCATGAGCTCTTCTCACAGCAACTAACACAGATTTTGAAGGCACATTCTTTTCTGATTCTCCAGAATTAACAACAAGAATGCCCTCTTCACACAGTCAACCATTGTTAAGTTCCTCTCTCTCTCTCTCTCTCTCTTTCCAATTTAAAGTTTGAAAGGAAACAAAAAACTTGATACCTCCTCTTTGGCAGCCAGCAGTTCACCATCTTTTTTATTTAGCATCTGGCTTTGTACAGACACTTCTAATTCCAGCTGACCTGCCCAAAATTCAAAGCATGAATATCGAATTAATCAGCATAAAATCTGAATGTAAGTTAACTAAACAGTGCATACATACTTCTCATTTTAGCTGCTTCAATTTCAGCACGTATGCAGTTACTCTCAGCAATTTCAAGTTTCATTTTGAGTGCCTGGGAAGCAGCTTCCCAGCTCTCCTTTTCTTTCTCCTGAAAAGACAACAAACATCAAGGAAATAGAAACCCCCCAAATAAATGTATATAAGCTAATACAAACCTGTTCTGACAAAAAAAAAAAAAAAAAAAAACTAGCTAATGCTCGTCAAAATGGAAAGACGAATACATCATACATGGGTAAAACATTGTCTCAATTTTCTGAAAGAATAACAAAATGAAAGAGCACACTCGATCTTCAGAAGAATTATTCACTAATTGTTAGCCATAATTTATTACAGTGAAGATTTTATTTTCTTATAGATAATTGTAGCTATTGTCAGGTTTTGAGCCTAGGGCATCTTCATGGTGCAGCAGGTGTCTACCACCCTAGGAGTGCAACATGCAGTCCAATTTAAATTGTTGGTGTTCTGTTTCATTAATGCCTTTTTCATGATTCTAAGCTCCAATGACGGTTTAAGCCAGTCATTTTTATCAGAAGCATAATCTCCAATATGCATCGAAGACAACAACTGACCAAAAGAGGAAAGATGTACAATTAACTCAGGGCAAGCAAATATCTCACTGTGAGTCAGTAAGACTAGGGAAAATGTTTGACAATTCACAACAAAAAGACCTTTAATACATTTACTAGACCATAAAACATGACAGAAAAACAATTAGTCCATGAAGGTATTCAATCATTCAGTCTATAGATTTTTAACTCACATGCTCATGTTTTTGGTGAGCAAGCTCTCCTTTTACACTTTCCAAAGCAGCTCTAAGCCGAGCTACTTCTCCACTTGAAGCAGCATCCATTTCTGCAATTTCAGACTCTTTCTCTGCAATTATCACCTGCAAAAAGGTTCAGTGCCTAGTTGAAATCATTTCTTAGAGACCTTCTCAAGAATCAAGGAGCATCTATCTAAAACTAGTATGGTCGGGCCCCTTATACTCTTTAAATAATATTTATCTAATACATGTTAAAAATGAAGTTAATAAATAAATAAAATAAAAAAGAAGAAGAAGAATGGAAGTTTTGCTTCAAATCCTGAAAGTTGAGTTAAAGATGTCACAAGGAGTCTCACCTGCAGCGAAGATATAGTTTCAGCAGCCTTGTTCCTATCAGCTAAAGCATCAGCCAGTTGGCTTTCCAAATTCTCTATATTCTAGCAAACAGAAACAAACTTCAGGCACACATGCTTTAAAAAATAGAATGGCAAGGAAAGCCATTGGTCCCAGTATTTGAAAAAGAATATGCCTCTAAAAAAATTACCTTCTGATGTTTAGCAGAGAGATCAGCCATTGAAGCCTGCCTTTTCTCTTCTGCAGATTGTAGCAAGCCTCTCATGTCTTCCAACATCTAAAAGCAAAGCAAGTTAACATACAATATAGGAAACAGGGAAAAAAAAAAAAAAAAGAAAAAGAAAAAGAAAATCAATTCTCCACATACACAAGTAAACAGAAAAGTGTAAACATTAAATTCTTGGAACAATTCAGCAGAAAATAGAAAATTAGTAACAAAAGATAATTTGCAACTAACATGAACAAGATAGGTGCTGCCAAAAATTGTGCTTAAAAATGCATTTAGCAGGAGTAGGAAAGAATATTGCCCAGAGAAACACAATTAACCACATCTTTTCATAACTAGAGGTGGTATCTCACAAGTCACCAAAGATCCCAAACTGAATGATAAAATTGATAGTGCAATGAAATGGAATTAATTATAACTAAAAGAACGTAATGCAAAAGTGCAGAAAGTAATCTCAGTTGCAACTTGCAAGTATACTAGGATATAAATGAATAAAGAGGATATTGAGAGATTAAAAATAAGTCATAAAGATGTATGAACATTAAACACACCCATGACAGAGAGACACACAATAGGTTTACCGTGAGCATAAGAGAGACCATATAGCCACACACAAACATATACAGGGCAACAAAAAAGCAAACTTAAAGGGTGAGAATAAGCATTCAGCACCTGTTCTTTCTCCAGAAGTGTCTGTTGCAATGCCTCCAGAGCATTCTCTTTAGGTTGAAATGAACGGCGCAACTCCTCAATATTGTCACGGAGTCTGGATGTAAATGAATTGTTACTATTTGAAGAATAAAATAGAAACAAGACTACATATGGAAAATTCAAGTTCAAGTGTTCAACTATAGAAACACATGCTTCTTCAGCAGCCCACAGAATGTTGTTAAGAGGCACAAAATGCATGATAAAAGTCACGTAAGTATCAGCTATCATTGAAGATTAACTCAAATAATTTCACAGGGCCTAAATAATTTTTATCAAGAGATAACAAGCAGCCGGCAATAGTTATGTTACCACGGTTGTTCATTACTCTATTTAGAATTAAAAAGTGGAGATGTAATTCAGTTGCAAATGAACATACATATGGAGAAGATAATTTTAATCCTCAAGCACGAGATTAGATAAGCAATGACAACTGTTTGAAAAAAAGGAAAATGGCGTCCTATTTTTCATATAAGGATAAAGAGAGAATTTTAGCTCTAGTGAATCATGCTGGTCTCTATCTCTCCCTCTGTGCACAAATTACCATGACAGGAGCAAAGACAACAATTTGATCTCTTGCTGTGCATGAGGAAAATCACATGAATATTTAGGTCCTCAAACAAGAGACCAAATCAACAGGACCTGAGCACAGCCTAAATCACAACTACCTAGAGAAGGGAGAAAAACACGTTGCTGATTATATCAACAGGGATAGGGGGATAGAGTTTGATTCCCTTGTGCTCTGCTTTTCACCGTTATCAAATAAACATAGAATTTTAACAAAATCAAAATATGAATACATAGAGTTTTCTCCATCAAATTTGAATAGAAACACAGAGTAACAAGCTTGCAATAGATGAAGAATGCACCCCATTATAGTTGTGCGTATATTAATCTTAATGTACAATATTTTTTTTATTTTATTTTATTTTATTTTTTATTTTATTATTTTTTATTTTAACTTCGTTCACTTATTTATTTGGTTTGGAGGGGTAGGGAGGAAGAGATTAAAGGAAGGAAATGAATAAATCCAAACATGCAGTCAATTAGATATTTTACTTATTGTTTGCACTTCTTAATTGCTGCCTCTCTGCATCCATTGCTTTCAATGCATCATTTGCTTGTTGTCTAATGCGCTCCAGATCCTGCTGCAGTGCTGACTGCTGAGATGATGCTCGCTCAGCAGCTTCATTTACATCATGAAACCTGGCTTCAAGATCATCTTTTTCCTGAAAAAGATAATCTCCAAAAAATATCTAACTCAGTTTCTGAACAACTGCAGATGCCCCTTTCATAATAAAAAAGAAAAAAAAAAGTTTCTTTATAGAGTTCCAAACATTAACACCACCACCCATTCCCAAATCCCTCTGCTCCCCACAAAAGAAAAGGGAAACTTGGAAGCTAATATGATCTCCCCTTCATTAAAGTTTTCTATTATCCCTTGCACACAAAGGGAGTGTGGTGAATTAGTTTCATCCAAGATATATCCCTCAGCCTCCATTACTAGCCATAGAAACAAACAAGGTATACCCTTGAACAAAATATAAAAGCTATACTAGGAGATGTCGAGAGAATCATTTTTCACTTGAATCTAATGAAGCCTTTGTCATTAGTTAGTGTTCTTTTTTTTTTTTTTTTCACAACTGTAAAATGACTCCCCAGAAAGTTCAATAATAGAGTTTTCAGAACTGTTGTATGACTGGATATGGAACTAATCAAGATCTTATTAGCATCCACACATCTGAAGAATGTGTACAAAAAGCAGATAACAGATGTAAAAGTTTAGCATTCTACCAACTCAAGCATATCTAGCCATTCTGGTATGCACAGATAACAGAGTGTACAGTGTCTTTCTTTCCTCTATACATATATGCTAGTTGAGAACACATTATAAGGGTACAAGAAAAATTGTTCCAGGGACAGAATTTACCTTCTGAACCTCTTGAATACGCTGCTTTGCTCGCTTATGAAGCCTTTGAAATTTGGAATCGAGTTCAGAGTACTTCTCTTCACGCTCTTTTATTTCTTGATCAAAATTCTGTTGAGCTACCCAAAGAAACCATGCTATGTATTCAGAGCTTTGAAAAAGAAGGATAATGGAATAAAGACATCTTTCCTCAAGATACATAAATGTGAACAACATGCAATTGCAATAACTTTTTTTTTTTTAAAGATTTTCACAAGGCAAAGCAGATCTAAATCCTCTTGTCCATAGATATAGATAGTCATTTATCCAGAAGCAAAAGTTGTCTTCATAGACATCCATATCTTAGCAGTAGAACTATTAGCTAGAAGCAAAATCAAAAAGTTATAAGTGGATCACTTAAACAGACAATCATAATCAAACAATACTTCATTTGAACATAATATAAAAACCTCCACATAAACAGACAGAATGCGACCTTCAGCAAGTTTTGCAGAGAGCTCTTGGGCTTTTGCATCTGCTTCAGAGAATGCTTCACGAAGATGATTCAAAGCTTCCTCAGCTGCACCACGTGTTTGTTTTTCTTCATGAAGTTCTCTACTCAAAGACTCAATCCTTTGATGGAGTTCCTCCACGTCGACAGAATCCCCAGGTTTCTGATCACTTATCTCTTTTCGCTGTCGTAATTCATCATCATCTACTGATTGAAGATTTTTGAAACCCTCAAATTGAGATTTCAAAAACTCATTCTGAAACTTAAGCTCCACAACCATTTGCGCAAGCTGTTCATGTGTATTCTCTACCAACGGAGTATCATCATGCAGCCCGTTTTCCTTGACATGATTTTCCGGCATTTCGCCAACACTCCCTCCGTCCTCCATTGACATTGTTGCAAAATTTTTGAGAAATCACTATATTTCTCTGCTTCAGAACGCTAATCTGACAACTAAACCAATACCAAAATAATCAAAGTCGAAGTAGAAACAGCATTAGTATTAGAAAACAAGTTAAAAGCTCAGAAAATTCACAGATTATTATCAAAATCCAAATACACAAAAACAGAACCAAAATTTTCATATAATTTAAATAGAAATGAGAATTGAAACAGAACCAAATAGCAATTCACATTATATCAAAACTTCAAATGCACAAAAACAGAGCAGATCTCAACTCATTTAGAAGAACATAAGTATATAACAAAATATCAATTTCAAGAGATTACCGTCAGGTAAGACAGAGAGAGATATCTATGAGCTTAAATCCCCAATTTGATTGAATTTTAATCAGGGGATTCAGTCGAGATCATTATTCAGGGATGGATTAAGATGAAGATGGGATCTGAGTCAGGCTACTACCTTGCGCGCGAGGGCGAATTAGAAAACGTTGCCGTTTTGCAACACGCCCTCCTCTTGTTTCCTTTCGCATGCGCCAGCTCCGTTACTGTGATATTTTTAGCCCGGAACGAGTTTCCAAAAGCGCTTTCGAATAAAATTTTCTATATTTTTAAAACTGCTTTTAAAAAAATAAATTGGTATTTTATTTTAATAGCAGGCTTGAAAAATATTTTATAAAAAAAAATAAAAATTAATTAATTAAATCAAAAAAATTATAAAAATATTCTTTAACCGCTAACATCAATGGGGTGTTTAGAGTTTCCAATATTCAATTTTCTAAGGGTATTTTAGTAGTTGGATTTATTATTTCTCATGTGTGGGCCTAAAAGATGGCCGCAAGCCCATTATCTTTGCTTATTTTTATAGGAAATTATTATATACACAATAATTTTCTTATAACTATCTTTTGGAATACTACAGTACACCAGGTATAGAAAGAAGTGGAGGGATTTTAATTTTGCGAAAAATTATTGTCTATATGCATTTTTTTTTTTATTATTTTGTATCTAGACTTATAAGTTATCTCAATTTCAATCTTTTCACTTTTTCATTATCTCAAACAAATGTATAATTAATGTAAATAGTTAGAAGAGGTAACTACTATTACTTGTAAGCTAAAAATTATAGAAAGTTATTTTTTTAAGAAAAAGCATGTGAATAACATATGACTCACTTAAAAAAATTAAGTGGGTCCCATTTTTTAATAAAAAACATGTGACTAATATATAAATAACTCAAAAATAACATGTGAGAAGTATGTGACTGATTAAATAATTTGGATTTTCTAACATCTTACTGAATGGGTTGATCTCATGAATTTTTAAATTCAACTAATATGAATATTGATTATATTTTTTCTTTAATATTTCTAAGATTTGTAGATATAACATATACCTAGATTATAATCTTAGTTCAAGGTTTGGAATCAAAGAAACACATTTGTTAATCTATATCTATGTAAATTCCAATTGTATGAAAATAAAAAAGACAATTAAATATTAATCAGATGGCTAAAAGTCATCTCTTTTCTCTAAAAAAAGATGACTTTAAATACCTTTTAAAGAGCTTATGCACGTCTTTGAAAAAGACGATTAAATATTAATCCATTTTACTTTTCTACAAAGAAATAAAACAGATGCTTTAGCTTATTCTATGAAAAAATCCATCATCAATGCTCCATCTTGTTATGAACTTTTATATTTCTCTTTAATTTCATCACTAAAAACAATTTGATTGATTTAAGTACATACAATTCAGGATCATTTTAATCTATCATTCGAATATTAATAATAATGATTTGAGGAAACTCAACTCAAATGAGTTGAGTGCTTGTGTTATTACAAGGATTTACTAGGTTTTTTAATTTTTTCCTGGGCTTTGGGTGTACTTGTATTTGGATAGTGGTTATCAGAATGAATTTGGGCTATTGTTTGGGCCGTTTTGTAATTTTTTATTGATTTTGCAAATCTCTTTTTGGTCCTTTGACCAACACACTAAGTTTATTATCTTAGATATTTATTTATAATTTCTCCAACAAAATACCATTTTAATTGCTTAGGCAATATGAACTGGTGATTATAGAATCCGAGCAAAAATTTTTCTAACAACCTAACAGGCTCAGTAAAAAATTTTCTAACAACTTAATAGTGCTGCCAACTTTTGATTGAAAAAGAAGTCATCAACATTGTTTCAAACACATAAAAAATAGTAATTAAACACACATGTCCTTAAATAAACTGAAAATATAAAGTTCAAACATAAATAATTTCCATCCTGTCGCACACTTCCAAACCTTCACGCACCAATTGTAGATATAATGTGGCAGCTTCGGAGGTTGATTTTGTGAACTTTATTATAACTTTTTGTTAGATGTCTAGCTTCTCCACCACATACCTCCAATCGGTGGTGAATCTACACGTGATGCTTGGGGTACGAAAGGTAATCAAATTATGAATATCTCGATGTTGATAGAAAACATCGAAAAAGCTCCCCTTTGAAGTCTGCACCTTGACCATAGGCTCTCATCTCTAATTACATTAATCACATTTTTTAAAAACGATTAGAAATAAATAAGACAACAAAATTAGCTTTTTTATAACAAAATAATATATAATATAAACATGTGATTTAAGAACATTACTAGACAATTCTTGTAATTAGTAGTTTTGCATATAACTTCAAAGGAATGAGGGCAGAATGAGTCATGTTCAGGTAGTGCAGGCCACATAACTCCAACTTTATCTTCATTTGATATGAACACACCTAAGTCTCTCCCAAATATTTGAACAAATAGATGATAATTCACATTTATATTTGCAACTTTATAAAAGTCCCAAGATTAGTAACCATGGAAATTGTCACTTGTTTCTGAATCTGCACATTCCATATATGATCATCTACTAAATCCATTTAAAATCCATAATTGCCCCATCAGTTTCACTTCTTAGAATGTCTCAACGAATTCTCTTCAATTGATAGCTCTATTGCCATGATTAATCATATAAAAAACACATGCATTTGAAATAAAAACCAGTCCTAGATATAGAAAATTACACTTAAGATTTAGTTTATTTGATAGTACGATCCATTAAAGAAAACTAGCTAAGGTATCACAAATGCTCATATTGAAACAAGAAATATAATTAACGAAGAAAAGAAAATACCATACTGTGAACTCTCAAATTTACACTTTTAGGATTTGACCGCAGCTTAACACTTGCTAAGATTTGTGCGTTACGCATACGGGGGTCTCACTAGCCGGTTAGTGGGCAGGGGTCAAGAGAGCAACGCCTCTTTTGGAGTGCAGGGCAGTGCTCCATTGAAAAATAAATTTCTTAAAACTTGCACCTTCAGATGATTAGCACTTGATCATGAATCTATAGAATTAAACTGGGCTCAAATCGGATAAAAAACAGATGAGAATGGGCTGAAAAATGAGTTGCGGTAACCCGCGGGCCAGTTGCGGCAATTCACATTAGGCTGTGGTTACTGTAGAGGCCCCTACGATAGCCAATTAGCTATTGCAGCCTACCCTGCGGTTACCGCAGCCCAGGACAAATTACCACAGCGCGTTTTTCATGGTTTCCACATTGAAAATTCATAGTTTTTAGCCCCCAAACTTCTCCTATAAATTTCTTGCACATCCTAACAACTTCTACACACAATTATATGCTTCTATACTCTCTGAAAAGCTTTCTAAATCCTATTTCTAAGCTTCCCAATCATCAAAACTCTCTTTCTAACTCTCCAAATCTCTAAAATCTCGTTCCAGAACCTCCTCCATTACATAAAACCTTATTCATAAGCTTCCTAACCATCTCAAAACCTTATTCATAAGCTTCCTAATCACCCTAAACCTTATCTCTAAATTTCTTAATCAAGAAAAGGTGCGACTCAAGTTATTTCTTTTAAAAGAGAATTCGTGGTATTCAAGCAAAGGTGATCCAAAGTCTTTCTATTCAAGAGTCATTTCAAAATGAGTGTTTGTGATATTACCAAGCTAAGGTGGAACTTAGATCTGGTGCCAAGCTTACTACCTACGTTCCTCGCCGACTGAAGCCAAAGGTAAAAGTTCTTTCCTTTTCCTTTTCAATTTCAATTTCATGATCTAAATTTAAAAAGATCTAATTTTTGTCAATTAAAATCTGACCTAATTAACAAATCCTTAAGCCCTTAAAATCAATCAAAACATGATAACAAAGGCAATGACTTAAAATTCCCTCATTCGCAAGAAGGAAGAATTGTGTGGGATTTGATTACTATTCAAAGGGATACGTAGGCTTGGCATCTCTAAGGCATTCAACTCCGCTAAATTAATAACTTGTTCTCTCTATCACCTTCTTCACATAGTTTAGGATTGAAATTACTTTTCTTTAATAAAAGTCAAAATTTTATTTTTTTTTATTATAATTGTTTTATTACTCTCTTTCTTACTTTAGTTGTTTAGATTATATTTGGGGAATATGTGCTTTTCCTGTAACCCATAAGCATTAGAGGAAAGATCCTCTGATTTTAACATTTTGGCTTGTAATAATTTTAAGTAGTTTTCCTTTACTTTTTGCATCTTATAATTATCATTATCTCATATTTGTCATGCATTTCATGAGGAATATTTGTTTCATGCATTATATTGTATCTATTCATGCATACATAAAAACCTTTTTTTATGAAAGCTATTTTGTATTTAAGCCAAACTATTTTTTTTGTATTGTTTTAACTAAAACCTAGTCCCCGAACCCTCTTTGATCATTGGAGGACTAGTGCTTTTCCTTGGGATAAATGGTATAATTTTGGAGTCAATCAAATTAGATTTTTCCTTTAATTTTCCTAACTAAAATAAATAAATTAAAGTGGTGACTCTTTTTGCAAATTACAACTTACAAAATACAATTTTCTAAACTCATAGCGAGTTCCAATCATGATATTTCTCCCAAATAAGCATTTTGATTCTCTTTAGCAGATTGGATGGGTGTTCGGATGAGGCCTCACAGTTGGTGACTCCACTGGGGACTTCAAAATCTTTTTCAAAATGAAAGATGAAAGTGGACTACTCTTGGTAAAACAAAAAGTTAGGCTTTTTAGTACAAAGTAGCTTTTCATGCATCACTATATTAGGCTCCTTGTCTAAAACCCTAGTTTCTTAGGAAAACAAAGGATAGAAAGTAACATCAAGTGGGCAACCTTCCTTAGGTCTACTTGCTGATAGTGAAATCATCTAGCCCACAACGTATCTTCTAATCCTTTTAGAGGTGTAATGAGTATGCAAGTACCGTTGGACCTATGCAAGGCTCCTTGACTCACATGTACTTAGGTATATTACATCTCTAATGTGATGGGTTCCTTTCAAATCACCCCTGCCCTTTCATGTAATGACTCATAGAACCCTCCTTTAGGATTGTATGTACCATAATACTGAACTTGGTATTTCATGAAACCTTTTTCAATCATTCATACATGCGTGCATGGCTTGAACCTTGTGAGGAGTCAAAAACCTATCCAAACATCTTTACACTCGAAACCTATTGGTCCTCCTGAACCCATGGTTAAAACCCAAAACCCATTGGTCCACCTAAACCCATGGTTAAAATCCAAAATTTATGGTAAAAAATAAACCCATATATGATACCCTCATCCTTATCCAAACTAAACATTGATCTAGCTCTATTTTTTATAATCGTTACCCAAGCGAAGCACTAGCCTAGCTTTCATCCTTTATAATTCTTATCTAAACTAAACACTAACCTACATTTCATCTTTCACCTAAGCTAAACATTAACTTAGCTTTCATCTTTCACAACTCTTACCCAAGTTAAACACTGACCTAGCTTTCATCTTTCATAGTCCTTACCAAAGCTAAACATTAACCTAGCTTCACTCTTATCCTTAATTATTATCCAAACTAAATGTTGACTTGGTTTCACCTTCAACATTACTATCCAAACCCATGCTTCTATCTAAGCCCATGGTCCAGTTCACCATTGTCCAACTATCACCAAGCCCATAGTCCACCCAACCTCCAAATCCATGGTACATACTATGAGGCCTCGTCTGAGCACTCGGTCTAATCTACTAGAGGGGATCAAAAATGCCCATTTGGGAGAAATATCATGATTGGAACTCACTATGAGTTTAGAAAATTATATTTTGTAAGTTGTAAGTTGCAAAAGGAGTCGCTACTTTAATTTTGTTTACCTTAGTTGGGAAATTTAAAAGAAAAACCCAATTTGATTGACTCTAAAATTATATTATTTATCCCAAGGAAAAGCACTAGTCCTCGAATGACTAATGAGGGCTCGGGGACTAGGTTTTGGTTAAAACAATACAAAAAAATTAGTTTGGCTTAAATACAAAATAGCTTTTGAAAAGAAATTTTTATGTATGCATGAACAAATATAATATGATGCATGAAACAAATATTACTTGCAAAATGCATGACAAATATGAGATAATGATAATCACAAGATGCAAAAAGATAAAGAAGAAACTACTTAAAACTATTACAAGCCAAAATATCAAAATCAAGGGATCTTTCCTCTGTGAGGTCTCGCCCGAGCATCCGATCCGATCTGCTAAAGGGGAATCAAAAATGCCCATTTGGGAGAAATATCACGATTGAAACTTGCTATGAGTTTAGAAAAATTGTATTTTGTAAGTTATAATTTGCCAAAGGAGTCGCCACTTTAATTTAGTTTATTTTAGTTAGGAAAATTAAAGAAAAAACCCAATTTGATTACTCCAAAATTATACTATTTATCTCAAGGAAAAGCACTAGTCCTCGAATGATCAAAGAGGGCTCGGGGACTAGGTTTTGGTTAAAACAATATAAAAAATGAGTTTGGCTTAAAAATAAAATAGCTTTTATAAAAAGAAGTTTTTATATATGCATGAACAAATATAATATGATGTATGAAACAAATATGATTTGTGCAATGCATGACAAATATGAGATAATGACAATTGCAAAATGTGAAAAGTAAAGGAAAACTACTTAAAATTATTACAAGTCAAAAATGTCAAAATAAGGGGATCTTTCCTCTAGCCCTTATGGGTTTCAAGAAAAGCACACATTCCCCAAATATAATATAAACAACTAAAATAAGAAAGAGAGTATTAAAATAATTATAATAAAAAGAATTAAAATTTTGACTTTTATTTTAGAAAAGTAATTTCAATCCTTAACTATGTGAAGAAGGTGATAGAGAGAAGATATTGTTAATTTTAGCGGAGTTGAATGCCTTAGAGACAGCAAGCCTACATATCCCTTTGAATGGGAATCAAACCTCACGCAGTTCTTCCTTCTTGCGAAGAAGGGGTTTTTAAGTTATAGCCTTTATTATCATGTTTTGATTGATTTTAAAAGGCTTAGGGATTTGTTAATTAGGTCAAATTTTAATTAATAAAAGAATTAGATCTTTTCAGTTTTAGATCTTGAAATTGAAATTGAAAAGGAAAATGAAAGAACTTTTACCTTTGGCTTACGTCGGCGAGGAAGGTAGGGAGCGAGCTTGGCACTAGATCTAAGTTCCACTTTGGCCTCGGGATATCACGAGCACTCCTTTTGGAAGAAGGACTCTTGAATAGTGTGAACTCTTTTGGAAGGATTTGGATAACACCTTTGCTTGATTACCACTAATTTCTTTTGAAAGAAATAACTTGAGTTGCACATTTTCTTGATTAAGAAGCTTAGAGATAGGGTCTTGGGTGATTAGAAGGCTTATGAATGGGGTTTTGGGATGATTTGGAAGATTATGAATAAGGTTTAAGGTGATTAGGAAACTTATGAATAAGGTTTGAGGTGATGGAAGAAGTTTTGGAATGGGGTTTTAAAGATTTAGAGGTTTAGAAAGAGGGTTTTAATGATTGGAAAGGTTAGGAATAGGGTTTAGGGAGCTTTAGGGAGAGCATAGAAGCATATCATTATGTGTCTTTAGCTGTTATGAGGTGCATGGTATTTATAGGAGGAGTTTGGGATTAAAAATTAACAGTTTTCGGGTAGGACTCTGAAAAGGACTCGGTGCGGTAACTGGTCCTTCGGCTGCAGTAACTGCAGAGTGCTCTACGGTTACTACTGAGCCAACTGTGGTAGCTAATTAGCTACCGTAGGGACCTCTGCGGTAACCGCAAAGGTGGCTGCGGTAACCGCAGCAGGCTGCGAGTTACCGCAGTAGGCCCGCAAGCTACTATAGTTCATTTTTCAACCCGTTCTCACCCTTTTTTATCCGATTTGAGCCCAGTTTAATTTTATGGGTTCTTAATCAAGTGCCAATCGTCTAAAGGAGCAAGTTTCAAGAAATTTTTTTTCAACGGGGCACTGCCCCTTTGACCCCTATCTGCTAACCGGCTAGCAGGGCCGCCGTATGCATAACGCACAAATCTTAGCAAGTGTCAAGCTGCGGCCAGATCCTAAGGGTGAAAATTTAAGGGTTCACAGTTGCCTCCTCATCAGGATTGGCTTTGAGCAAAGGGTGATTCTAATGATAATGAACCCTATAATAAGGGATGGTAAGATGAACCAAATGGATGCCTAAGTCAGTGTCTAGACATGTTTGGGTGAAAATGGTTGGTGAAAAAAGGAACCACAGGGATGCTTAGATGATCTAAACATTTATGGGTGAAATGATCCTAAGGCTATCCTAGGATGGGTCTGATCAAAAGGAATACCTAATTCAGATTTAATGTATGGATCCTAAGGCTATCCTAAGATGGGTCTGATCAAAAGGGATACCTAATTCAAATTTTAAGGTATGGATCCTAAAGCTATCCTAAGATGGGTCTGATCAAAAGGGATACCTAATTTAAATTTAAGGTATAAATCCTAAGGCTATCCTAGGATGGGTCTGATCAAAAGGGATACCTAATTCAGATTTAAGTTATGAATCCTAAAACTATCTTAGGATGGGTCTGATTAAAAGGGATACCTAATTCAGATTTAAGGTATGAATCCTAAGGCTATCCTAGGATGGGTCTAATAAAAAAGGATACCTAATTTAGATTTAAGGTATGAATCCTAAGGCTATCTTAGGATGAGTCCGATTTAAAAGAGATACCTAATTCAGATTTAAGGTATGGATCCTAAGGCTATCCTAAGATGGGTCTGATAAAAAAGGATACCTAATTCAGATTTAAGGTATGAATCCTAAGGCTATCTTAGGATAGTCTGATAAAAGGGGATACCTAATTTAGATTTAAGATATTGAATCCTAAGGTTATCTTAGGATGGGTTTAATAAAAAATGATACCTAATTCAGATTTAAGCTATAAATCCTAAGGATATCTTAGGATGAGTTAAAAGAGATACCTAATTTAGATTTAAAGTATGAATCCTAAAACTATCCTAGGATGTGTCTAATTAAAAGAGATGCCTAATTTAGATTTAAGGTATGAATCATAAGGCTATCCTAGGATGGTCTGATTAAAAGAGATACCTAATTTAGATTTAAGGTATGGATCTTAAGACTATCTTAGGATGGGTTTGATAAAAAAGGATACCTAATTTAGATTTAAGGTATAAATCCTAAGGATATCTTGGGATGAGTTAAAAGAGATACCTAATTCAGATTTAAGGTATGAATCCTAAGGCTATCATAGGATGTGTCTGATTAAAAGAGATACCTAATTCAGATTTAAGGTATAAATCCTAAGACTATCCTAGGATGGGTCGGATTAAAAGAGGTACCTAATTCAAATTTAAGGTATGAATCCTAAGGCTATCCTAGGATGGTCTACTTAAAAGAGATACCTAATTCAGATTTAAGGTATGGATCCTAAGGCTATCCTAGGATGGTCTGATTAAAAGGGGTACCTAATTTAGATTTAAGGTATGAATCTTAAGGCTATCCTAAGATGAGTCGAATTAAAAGAGGTACCTAATTCATATTTAAGGTATGAATCCTAAGGCTATCCTAGGATGAGTTCGATTAAAAAAGCTACCTAATTCAGATTTAAGGTATGAATCCTAAGGCTATCCTAGGATGGTCTGATTAAAAAAGATACTTGATTCAGATTTAAGGTATATATCCTAAGGCTATCTTAGGATGGTCTAATTAAAAGGGATAGTTAATTTAGATTTAAGGTATGAATCCTAAGGTTGTCCTTTCTAGTAGAAGCTAAAAAATGATATTCTTGTCTGATAGGAATGATAACGACCTTGTCTGATGGGAAAGAGATGATCCATTTTGATTCAGAAGTACAACTTATTGTGAAATGCATCTGACTATGCAATGATTGGATATCTTAAACCTATGAAGGGTCAGTTTGGCAGGAGAGTGCTGAGCTTCTAGGAGAAAGATGCCCCCATTTTGGAAAGGTGAATATTTGGAAGGGAGGTGCCCCCACTTTAGGATGATAAAGGAAAGTGGTTTACTATTTTTGGCTGTTCAGCTACCTTAGAGGTGAAATGGGCATGTTAGGTATGAGGCTAGTTAGTCAATGGCCATTATTTTGGCCTAGGAAAAAGTCATTTTGGGAGGTTAAACCAAGTATGGCTGGAAGAGGTCAGGCAGGGTTTAGGTGTGTTCGGTTTGCAATAATGTTTAGCTTAAGGCTGAATTGGAAAGCTTGAATAGGGGGGTCAAGTCCTTTGAGACGATAAGGTTTAGGTCTAGTCTAGTTTTGGGGAAGGTTAGGTCTGGTCTAGTTTTGGGAAGGTTAGGTCTAGCAATTGACTTGGTCAATTATGGCCTTCTAGTTTTGGCTTTAGGGGAGATTTGTTTAGAATGAGTGGATTATCTTAGAAGGCTGTGTTAGGTTCAGCTAGGTTCATTTGGAAGCTCAGTTTGGTTTGGCTTTATGAGAGATCATATTAGACGCTCAGTCAAGTTATGGCCTTATAGTGGGTTCATTCAGAAGGCTTTGGTCAGAGAGATCAAGTTAGGCTGCTAAGCCTAGGAGGCTAATCTTGGCTTAAAGGAAAAAGGTTAGGCTAGGCAATCAATTTGGAAGGCTCAGTTAGATTTTGCCTTAGAGGAGATCATGGGTTTCATAAATGAAGGCCTTTTGGGAGTGAGCTTCATGGTGAAGGATTTTTAAGAGTGAGTTTTATGGTGAAGGCTTATTGGTTTGGATTTCATGGCGAAGGCTTCTTAGTTTGGGCTTCATGGCGAAGGCTTTTAGATTTGGGCTTCATGGTTAAGGCTTTTGGTTTTGGGCTTAATGGTAAAGGCTTTTAAATTTGGGCTTTAAGGTGAAGGCTTTTTGGGATGATTGGATTGGAAGGTTTGGGGAAGGTCAGCTTATGGGGCTTGTCCTCAAGGAAGTTCCTGTGGAAGGCTTAGTCAAGTTTGGTATTTTAGCACGGTCAGGTTACAACCTTTGGAGAGTTCATTTGGAAGGCTAGGTCAAGTTCTGCCTTAGGCTCAATCAAGTCTGGCTTAGAGGAAAGGTCAGGTCAGGCTAGAAAATTATTTGGGGAAGGCTTGGTCAGATTTGGCCTTGGAGGAGATGAAGGCCTTTTAGGAGTGGGCTTTATGGTGAAGGCTCTTTGGGAGTGACCTTTATGGTGAAGGTGAAGGCTTTTTGGTTTGGGCTTCATGGCAAAGGCTTTTGGTTTTAGGCTTTATGGTGAAGGCTTCTAAATTTGGGCTTCAAGGTGAAGGCTTATAGGTGTTGAGGATAGTTTTTTACGTGGGTACTTTGGATGGCTGGCTTTGGCTCAGGTATGGTGTTACAGGTTTGGGTCACAAGGATACCATAGGCTCATGGATAAGGGTTTGCCCTTTGACATGGTTGCATCAGAATGGTTTGCAGGCTTTAAGAGGCTTTGATTCTTAAGGATTATGTGTTTTGCCAATTTAAGCTTTCAAAGATCATGAGATATTTACCAAAGAGGCATGAGATAGGCCTTGACTAGTTCGAGTCCTTCTTAATCAACTTGAGGATGATAAGCTTTGGGAGATATGCCTCGAGTTCTGATTTTGCTAAGGAAACTGAATTCAAAGATGATGAGTCTTGAGAGAGTTGGGATTTTTGGTTCTGCCCATGATGAGATTTTCCCAGAACAAAAGGGTGGTATGTGACTTAAGCTTGAAATGGTGGCATAATTTGCAAATTCGGCTTGGGATGGAAAAGTTCGGGAATAGTTTGAAGGTAAGTTGAAACCTCTGAAAAGAATCATGGAGGTTGTATGGTTTTGCTTTTTATATCATAAATCATGGAAAAGAGTGAGTCAAGCTTTTCTGGTTGTTTGAGATTGAAGAGACTCATAGAGTGACATTTAATTGGTTTGACTTAATGATACACTGACTGCACTAGCTAAAACAAAGAGCCCTTAGGAATGGCTAAAGGGCTAATAGAGGAAGACAACTTGGGGATCATTGTCCCAAATGAGAGATAGGGATGTGATAGACTGGAGATATGTATTAACTCTTTGAACTAAGTGATGGGATGGACTGACAACAAATGATGATGTTCTAGGAAGACATGGCCCTATTGTAAGATAAGGGCATAGAAGATAGCATAATTTAAAGAATGATTCTTTGATGAGGAAGGATGACTTTGGAGACATAAGACCAGACATACCAATAATTTAACAACTTTCGACATAAGGGAAGGTGACTTGGATGAGCTTTCTCTCTTTCTCTCTCTCTCTCTCTCTCTCTCTCTCTCTCACTTTTTTTTTTTTTTAGCTCTAACTTTTGTGTAAGCTGCCCTTTCAGATTTTCAACTTAGCGAGCTTAGATTAATGAAATTTGGGAGAAAGCATTCCACCATGATTTACTATGTCAAGAGGCTCTGATCTTTGAATTTTGGGTTTGACAGAGGTCTTCTTTGCACATGTCGCCCCTTGTTGAGGTGCATCATTTGATTACCCAATTGTGAAATAGGCAATTACATTTACTTGGTCTTTGTGCTTCAACTATTTGATGAGAAGTCCTTCTTTGGTTAAGAGCTTGTGAAGCTTTTATTGATTTGAGTGAATGAGGACACCCTATATTTTGATCTCATGCTAATTGTGGTAGATTTAATCTTTACCCCTTTTTTCTTCATTTTCTTTTCTTTTCTTTTCTTTTTTCTTTTTTTTTTTTTTAAGCACATTCGGGTTAGACTCAATCAAGGAAGATAAGAAAGTTAATGCATAAATAATGAAAAGAAAACATAGATGTATTACTATAAAGGAAACTTTATTATAAAATAACAAAAGAAGGGACTGACATAGTTGATAAAATAAAATAAAATGACAGACTTAGGCTTAGACTTAGACTCAGACTTTTAGGCTTAGGCTCAGACTTAGACTCAGACTCACACTCAGACTTGGAATTCAACCTCAGATAAGTCAGATTAGCTAGGCTTGAATTCCTCCATGTTATGCTACTTAGGGTCAAATTAAGGTCTTGGGTCTTACTTTAGGGGGATGATATCTCCACTATCAATCAGATCTTGGATTTTATGTTTCAACGCTTTACATGCATTGGTTTGGTGCCCTGCTTCTTAATGATATTCGTAGTACTCATTGGGGTGGTAGCTCTTTGGTAAGGGATTAGGAGAGACTTTTAGTTCCAAAGGTTTTACCATTCTTGCCTTCAAAGCCTTCTCATAAACTACTGCTAATGAAACTCCCAAATCTGTGAAAGCCCTTCGTTGAGATTTTAAGGATCGCCTACTAGTCATGGTAGCTACCTCTATACTCTCTCACTCGACATCAACAAGGGGAGTGTAGGTTTCTATATCTTTCCATTCAGTAAAGGCAAGGGGAGTGGAGGTATTGCTCTTCTTACACCCTTTTTCCATTGTGAGGGTTTGTTCTAATACATCAATGTTGAGGTTTAAAGGTCTTTTGATAGTAGAAGAGGTGGAGTTTTCCTTGCTTTGAAAAGGATTTAAAGAAGAGGCAAGGTTAGTATCTAAGACTGATGGCTTGGCTGAGGCTAGAATGGCATTGGTGTTTGAGATTAAGGATGTAAAATTATGGGTCATATCAATGGTAGGTGCAGCATTGATGGGCTTAGCTTGGTTCAACATTCCCTTCACTTCATCGATGATAAGTTGGCATTGGAAACTCAAGGCATTAGTGAAAGCAGAAGTAAAATGGATTAGGGCATTATTAAAACTGGATTGTTGGCTAGCTAAAGACTGATTTGTTGAGCGTATAGGGTGGAGATGAGAATAGCTTGAAGGTTCTCTTCTTGCCTCTTGAGTAGGTTAGTTAGAGCTTCCATGTTAGTCAGGCTTGCCATTGGTACCTTTAAAACCAAGTTAAAGAATAAGGTGAGCGCTTGGAAAAGAAGCAATGAGATGGGTAAGCACACTTTAAGGAAAAAGTCTCCCATTGATGTTGTAGGCTAACTGCATTTGGGTTTTTAATGATTTCCTAAAATTCCACAAGTCAAGGTCTCAGACTTAAGGTATCAGGTTGAACCAAAGGTATTGGTCTTAGGGTATTGCATTGGGTAGTGTGTTGAGCCAAAGGTATTGGGCTTAAGGTAGGCTTATAGGCATTTGTCAATCTGGGGGTAATGGATTGGTTTTGAAAGTAATGGACCAAGGATGTTGGGCTTATAAACGACGGTGTCTTATGGCTAGGTAGGCAAGGTATGAGTTAAAAGGAGGGTAGAGGTGTGTGATGTTGGCTAGGTAGACATTTAGCTAAGGGAGCTAGGTCAAATTTTAGCTTTGGGTGGCTAGGTCAGATTTTAGCTTTGGGTGGCTAGGTCAGATTTTAGCTTTGAGTGGCTAGTTTGGATTTTAGCTTTTGAGTAGCTAGGCCAGATTTTTAGCTTTGGGTGGCTAGGTCAGATTTTAGCTTTGAGTGGCTAGGTCGGATTTTAGCTTTTGAATAGCTAGGTTAGATTTTAGCTTTTAAGTAGCTAGGTTAAATTTTAGCTTTTGAGTAGCTAGGTTGGATTTTAGCTTTTGAGTAGCTAGGTCAGATTTTTAGCTTTGAGTGGTTAGGTCAGATTTTAGCTTTTGAGTAGCTGGGTTGGATTTTAGCTTTTGAGTAGCTAGGTCAGATTTTTAGCTTTGAGTAGCTAGGTTGAATTTCAGTTTTTGAGGAACCAAAGTTTAGTTAGGAAGGCTAGGTTAGAGTTTAGCCTTAAGTGACTAGATTTGCAATTTGTGGATAGTTTAGTATAGGTTGTAAGGATGGAGGGACCATGGATTTTGTGATTGGGTTATGGATGTACCATGGATTTGGAGGTTGGGTGAACCATGAGTTTGGTAATAGTTGGACAATGGTGGACTGGACCATGGGCTTAAATAGAAGTATTGGATTTGGATAGTAATGTAAAAGATGAAACTAGGTCAGCATTTAGTTTGGGTAATGATTAAGGATAAGAGTGAAGCTAGGTTAGTGTTTAGATTTGGTAAGGATTATTAAGGATAAAGCTAGATCAGTGTTTAGCTTAGGTAAGAATTGTGAAAGACGAAAGCTAGGTTAGTGTTTAGCTTTGTTAAGGGTAAAGCTAGATCAGTTTTTAGCTTGGGTAAGAATTGTGAAAGATGAAAGTTAGGTTAGTGTTTAGCTTAGGTAAGAATTGTGAAAGATGAAAGCTAGATCAGTGTTCAGCTTAGATAAGAATGATGAAGGATGAAGCTAGAATAGAGCTAGGTCTGTGTTTAGTTTAGATAAGGATTGCGAATTTGGATGAGGGTACCATATATGGGTTTATTTTTACCATGAGTTTAACATGGGTTTGGGTAGGACCGGACTATAGGTTTAGGTGGACCATGAGTTTTGGGTTTTGACCATGAGTTTAGGTGGCCCATGGATTTTGGGTTTTGACCATAGGTTTAGGTGGACCATAGGTTTTGGGTTTTGACCATAGGTTTTAGGTGTGAAGGTGTTTGGATAGGTTTTAGACTCTTCATAAGGTTCAATCTATGCATACATGTATGAATGAATTATTGAAAAAAGGTTTCATGAAATACCAAGTTTAGTATTATGGTGCATATAATCCTAAAAAAAGGTTCTATAAGTCATTACATGAAAGGGCAAGGGTGGTTTGAAAGGAATCTATCACATTAGAGATGTGATATACCTAACTACATGTGAGTCAAGGAGCTTTACGTGGGTCCAACGGTACATGCATGCTCGTTACACCTCTAAAAGGATTAGAGGATACGTTGTGGGCTACATGATTTCACTATCGGCAAGCAGACCTAAGGAAGGTTGCCCACTCGATGTTACTTTCTATTCTTTGTTTTCCTAAGAAACTAGTGTTTTGGACAAGGAGCCCAATGTAGTGATGCATGAAAAAGCCATTTTGTAATAAAAGCCAAACTTTTGCTTTACTAAGAGTAGTCCACTTATTTTTTCTTTTTTATTAAAACAAAGTTAGTCCCCAGTGGAGTCGCTAGCTGTGAGGTCTCGCCCGAGCATCCAGTCCGATCCTCTAAAGGGGAATCGAAAATGCCCATTTGGGAGAAACATCACGATTGGAACTCGTTATGAGTTCAGAAAAATTGTATTTTGTAAGTTGTAATTTGCAAAAGGAGTCACCACTTTAATTTTGTTTATTTTAGTTGGAAAAATTAAAGGAAAAACCCAATTTGATTGACTCCAAAATTATACTATTTATCCCAAGGAAAGGCACTAGTCCTCGAATGACTAAAGAGGGCTCGGGGACTAGGTTTTGGTTAAAACAATATAAAAAATGAGTTTGGCTTAAAAACAAAGTAGCTTTTATAAAAAGAAATTTTCATGTATGCATGAACAGATATAATATGATGTATGAAACAAATATGATTTGTGCAATGCATGACAAGCATGAGATAATGACAATTGCAAAATGTGAAAAGTAAAGGAAAACTATTTAAAATTATTACAAGTCAAAAATGTCAAAATGAGGGGATCTTTCCTCTAGCCCTTATGGGTTCTAGGAAAAGCACATACCCCAAAATATAATCTAAACAACTAAAATTAGAAAGAGAGTATTAAAACAATTATAATAAAAAGAATTAAAATTTTGACTTTTATTTAAGAAAAGCAATTTCAATCCTGAACTATGTGAATAAGGTTATAGAGAGAAGAGGTTGTTAATTTTAGCGGAGTTAAATGCCTTAGAGACGACAAGCCTACGTATCCCTTTGAATGGGAATCAAACCCCACGTAGTTTTTCCTTCTTACGAAGGAGGGGTTTTTAAGTCATAGCCTTTGCTATCATGTTTTGATTGATTTTAAAAGGTTTAGGGATTTGTTAATTAGGTCAGATTTTAATTAACAAAAGAATTAGATCTTTTCAGTTTTAGATCTTGAAATTGAAATTGAAAAGGAAAAAGGAAAGAACTTTTACCTTTGGCTTACATCGGCGAGGGACGTAGGGAGCGAGCTTGGCACTGGATCTAATTTCCACCTTTGCCTTGGGATATCACGAGCACTCCTTTTGGAAGAAGGACTTTTGAATAGTGTGAACTGTTTTGGAAGGATTTGGATAACACCTTTGCTTGATTACCACGAATTCCTTTTGAAAGAAATAACTTGAGTTGCACCTTTTCTTGATTAGGAAGCTTAGAGATAGGGTTTTGGGTGATTAGGAGGCTTATGAATGGGGTTTTGGGATGATTTGGAAGATTATGAATAAGGTTTGAGGTGATTAGGAAACTTATGAATAAGGTTTGAGGTGATATAAGAAATTTTGGAATGGGGTTTTAAAGATTTAGAGGTTTAGAAAGAGGGTTTTGATGATTGGAAAGGTTAGGAATAGGGCTTAGGGAGTTTTAGGGAGAGTATAGAAGCATATCATTGTGTGTTTTTAGCTATTATGAGATACAAGGTATTTATAAGAGGAGTTTAGGGCTAAAAATTAACAGTTTTTAGGTAGGACTCTGAAAAGGACTCAGTGCGGTAATTGGTCCTTCGGCTGCAGTAACCACAGAGTGCTCTGTGGTTACCACAGAGCTGGCTGTGGTAGCTAATTAGCTACTGCAAGGACCTTTACGGTAATCGCAGAGGTGACTGCGGTAACCGCAGCCGGCTATGAGTAACCACAGCTGGCTCGCGAGCTGTCGCAGTTCATTTTTTAGCCCGTTCTCACTCGTTTTTTATTCGATTTGAGCCCAGTTTGATTCTATGGGTTCATAATCAAGTGCCAATCATTTGAAGGTGCAAGTTTCAAGAAAATTTTTTGCAATGGGGCATTGCTCTCTTGACCCTTGCTTGCTAATCGGCTAGCGGGACTGCTGTATGCGTAGCGCATGACCTTAGCAAGTGTCAAGCTGCGGTCAGATCCTAAAGGTGCGAATTTGAGGGTTCACACATACCCAATCACAAAACTTATGGTCCCTCTATCCTTAAGCCCATACTAAACCATTTATAAATTGTAAATCCAATTACTTAAGGCTAAACTCTAACCTAGCCTTCCTAACTAAACTTTGGTTCCTCAAAAACTAAAATTTGACCTAGCTACTCAAAGCTAAAAATCTGACCTAGCTACTTAAAAGCTAAAATTCGACCTAGCCACTCAAAGCTAAAATCTAACCTAATCACCCAAAACTAAAATCTGACTAAGCTCCCTTAGCTAAATACCTACCTAGCTAACATCACACATCTCTACCCTCCTTTTTACTTATACCTTGCCAACCTAGCCATAAGACACCATCGTCTATAAGCCCAACATCCTTAGCCTATTACTTTCAAAACCAATCCATTATCCTCAGATTGATAAATGCTTATAAGCCTACCTTAAACCCAATACCTTTGGCCTAACACACTACTTTAAGCCTAATACCTTTGGCCCCAGCACAATACCTTAAGCCCAATACCTTTAGCCCAATACACTATCTTAAGTCTAATACTTTTGGTTCAACCTGATACCTTAAGCCTGAGATCTTGACCTGTGCAACACTAGGAAATCATTAAAAGCCCAAATGCGGTCAGCTTACAACATCAATGGGAGACTTTTTCCTTAAAGTGTGCATGCCCATCTCATTGCTTCTTTTCCAAGCACTTAACTTATTCTTTGACTTGGTTTTAAAGGTACAAATGGCAAGCCTAACTAACATAGAAGCTCTAACCAACCTACTGAAGAGGCAAGAAGAGAACCTTCAAGCTATTCTCATCTCCACCCTAGATGCTCAATAAGCCAATTTCAATTAGGCTTTAGCTAGCCAATAGTCCAGTTTTAATAATGCCCTAATCCATCTTACTTCTGCTTTCATTAATGCTTTGAGTTTCCAATGCCAACTTATCATCGATGAAGTGAGAGGAATGTTGAACCAAGCTAAGCCCATCAATGCTGCACCTACCATTGACATGACCTATAATTCTACATCTTCAATCTCAAATACCAATGCCATTCTAGCCTCAGCCATGCCATCAGTCTTAGATACTAACCTTGCCTCTTCTTTGAATCCTTTTCAAAGCAAGGAAAACCCCACCTCTTCTGCTATCAAAAAACCTTTAAACCTCAACATTGATGCACTAGAGAAAACCCTCACAATGGAAAAAGGGTGCAAGAAGAGCAATAACTCTACTCCCCTTGCCTCTACTGAATGGAAGGATATGGACACCTACACTCCCCTTATTGATGTCAAGCGAGAGAGTATAGAGGTAGCTACCATGACTAGTAGGTGACCCTTAAAATGTCAACGAAGGGCTTTCACAGATTTGGGAGTTTCATTAGCAATAGTTTATAAGAAGGCTTTGAAGGCAAGAATGGTAAAACTCTTGGAACCAAGAGTACCCTTTAATCCCTTACCAAAGAGCTACCACCCCAATGAATATTGTGAATATCATCAAGGAGTGGCGCACCAAATCAGTGCATATAAAGCTTTGAAACATAGAATCCAGGATCTGATTGACAGTGGAGATATCATCCACCTAAAGCAAGACACAAGACCTTAATTCAACCCTTAGTAGCATAACATGGAAGAGTTCAAGCCTAGCTAATCTGACCTGTCTGAGGTTGAATTCCAAATCTAAGCATGAGTCTGAGCCTAAGCCTAAAAGTTTGAGTCTAAGTTTGAGTCTGAGTCTGTCATTTTATTTTATTTTGTCAACCATATCAATCCCTTTTTTTGTTATTTTATAATAAAGTTTCCTTTATAGTAATGCATCTATATTTTCTTTTCATTATTTATGCATTAACTTTCTTATCTTCCTTGATTGACTCTAACACAGATGAGCTTAAAAAAAAAAAGAACAAGAAGAAGAAAAAGAACAAAAAGAAAAAAAAGAAAATAAAATAAAATAAAGAAAAAAAGGGTAAAGATTAAATCCACCATAATCAAAATGTGGGGTGTCCTCATTCTCTCGAATCAATAAATGCTTTACAAGCTCCTAACCAAAGAAGGACCTCTCATCAAATAGTTGAAGCATAAGGAGCAAGTAAATGTAATTACCTATTGCACAATTAGGTAGTCAAATGATGCACCTTAACAAGGGGTGACATGTTCAGAGAAGACCCTTGTCAAACCCGAAATTCAAAGGTCAGAGCCACTTAACATAAAGAAAAATAGCAAATCATGGTGGAATGCTTTCTCCCAAATTTCATTAATCCAAGCTCGCTAAGTTGAAAATCTGAAAGGGCGGCTGAGACAAAAGTTAGAGCTAGAGAGAGAGAGAGAGAGAGAGAGAGAAAGCTCATCCAAGTCACCTTCCCTCTTATCTAAAGTTGTTAAATTATCAATTTGTCTGGTTTCATTTCTCTAAAGTCATCATTCCTTATCAAAGGCTCATTTTTTAAAGTTATGTTGTCTTTTATGCCCTTATCTTACAATGGGGCCATATCTTTCCTGAACGTCATCATTTGTTGTCAATCCATCCTTCACTTAGTTTAAAGAGTTAATAAATATCACCAGTCTATCATATCCCTATCTCTCATTTGGGACAATGATCCCTAAGTTGTCTTCCTCCATTAGCCCTTTAGTCATTCCTAAGGGCTCTTTGTTTTAGCTAGTGCAGTCAGTGTGTCCTCAAGTCAAACCAATTAAGTGTCACTCTAAGAGTCTCTTCAATCTCAAACAAACAGAAAAGCTTGACTCGCTCTTTTCCATGATTTATGCTATAAAAAGCAAAACTATACAACCTCCATGATTCTTTTTAGAAGTTTTAGCTTACCTTCAAACCAATCTCGAACTTTCCATCCCAAGCCTCATTTGCAAATCATAATACCATTTCAAGCTTAAGTCATGTACCACCCTTTTTTTTTTTTTTGGGAAAATCTCATCAAGGGCAGAATTAAAAATCCCAAGTCTCTCAAGATTCATCATCTTTGAATTTAGTTTCCTTGGCAAAACTAGAACTCGAGGCATATCTCCCAAAGCCTATCATCCTTAAGTTGATTAAGAAGAACTCAAACCAGTCAAGGCCCATCTCATGCCTTTTTGGCAAATATCTCATGATCTTTGAAAGATTAAATTGGCAAAACATATAATCCCTGAGAATCAAAGCCTCTTAAAGCCTGTAAACTATTCTAATGCAACCATGTCAAAGGGCAAACCCTTATCTATGAGCCTATGGTATCCTTGTGACCAAAACTTGTAGCACCATACTTGAGCCAAAGCCAGCCATCCAAAGCACCCTCATAGAAAACTATCCTTAACACCTAGAAGCCTTCACCTTGAAACCCAAAAACCAAAAGCCTTCGCCATAAAGTCCAAATCTAGAAGCCTTCACCATAAAGCCTTCACCCTGAAGCCCAAACCAAGAAGCCTTCACCATAAAATCCAAACCAAGAAGCCTTCACCATAAAGCTCACTCCCAAAAATCCTTCACTATGAAGCTCACTCCTAAAAGGCCTTCATTTATGAAAAGGCAAAATCTAACTGAGCCTTCCAAAATTGATTGTCTAGCCTGACCTTTTTCTCTAAGCCAAGATTAGCCTTCTAGGTCTAGCATCCTAATATAATCTCTCTGACAAAATCTTTAAAAAAAAAAAATCTGGCCAAGCCTTCCAACTGAACTCACCAAAAGGCCATAACTTGATCGAGCATCTAATCTGATCTCTCACGAAGCCAAACTAGACTGAGCTTCCAAATGAACCTAGCCGAACCTGACTCAACCTTCTAAGATAATCTACTCATTCTAAACAAATCTCCCTTAAAGCCAAAACCAGAAGGCCATTAACTGTTAGGCCTACTATAGGTGACCCAAATCCAAAGGGATTAGTATAGGATGAGTAGGGTGTCGAACTCTGGGGAATTTGGAAATTTTGTATTAATTGGATAGTTACTGGGATTGATAGGCAAGGATATTAAATAAGAGATTTAAAACTAACTATATGCTACTATACTAATATTACAATTAAGGATGTTGATTAGATTGAATTACAAATCAGAATTGATTTTAATAAGATGTGTTACATGCATGCAATGATTAAGAGTATGGTTTATAATTCCTAAAAGCAACTCTCGTTGTCAATTAGAAGTGTTTGATCTAGAGTCTATGAGCATTCTCATGTCATCATAGAGATAGAACAGAACCATAAATATTCATGCCAATACTATAATTCCCCTTAGAGTGGATTTGCTTGTCTCCAAGTGCTTATCCTATTCTCTAAGTAATTTTAATTGTTTTTCCATCAATTTATCCCAACTCTCGTTGTGAATAATTTGACTATCATGTTATACATGGTATCAAGCACATACAACATTAATTAAGCACACAATTAAAACTAAATCATGCAAAGCATATAAGAAATAGAATGATTAAAACCAATACTTTATTGCAATTCAAAGAAACCAAACTAGTGTATATTCATAGTGTAAATGACAAAGTTTAGACAAGAAGACAAGAGGAACATCAAGGAACAAAGATAAAAAGACAAGGGAAAGGAAACTTTGATGATATTTTCTTTAATCCTTGCTCCAGAAATTTACTTTGAAGAGATGTCCTTGAATGCTTGCTTGAATGCCTTGGTGACTCTTTAATCTTGTTCTAATTTTTGAACACTTGAATTAGACTCTTAATTACTAACTTAATATATGAATAATACTAATATCACATGTCTAAAATTCTATAAAACATTCTTATTTATAGTTTTCTAGGTGTCCCAAATCATGTCCTTTGAAAAAAGGAGCCTTTTGTGAAGAGTTTTGATGAAAAGGCACCATAACTACTCGAGACAAGCTAGGATGAGTCGACACCATGTAGTTCTGGCATGACTCAGCACCAAAGGGCATGAGTCGGCACCACAACCTTCTATCATGGCTCGGCACCTATGGGGCACAAGTTGGCACGAGCTTGTCTTGGCTAGTCCTTGCAAAACTTCTTCCCTTTCAAGCATAGAACCCTTGATCCTTTAAGAGTTACCTAGATTACTTAAAGAACACTTAAAAATAAGATTAAAAGCACCACTTTAAAGATAAAATTCATGCATTCAAACACAAAATTAACTATTAATTGATTAGTTTAGGTATACATATTTGCATTATATCAATAACTAACCAAGCCAACTGCCAGACTTGACCTTCCCCAAAACTAGACCTGATCTAAACCTTATCGTCTCAAAGGACTTGACACCCCTATTCAAGCTTTTCAATTCAGCCTTAAGCCAAACATTATTGCAAACCGAACACACCTGAACCCTACCCGACCTCTTCCAATCATACTTGGTTTAACCTTCCAAAGTGACTTTAATAATAGCCATTAACCAAATAGGCTCATCCCTAACATGCCCATTTCACCTCTAAGCTAGCCGATCAGCTAAAAAAAACAAATCGCTTTCCTTTATCATCCTAAAGTGGGGGCACCTCCCTTTTAAATATTCACCTTTCCAAATTGGGGGCATCTTTCTCCCAAAAGCTCAGCACTCTCCTACCAAACTTACCTTTTACATCAAAATGGATCATCTCTTTCCTACCAGACAGGGTCGTCATCATTCCTACTAGACAAGAATATCATTTTTTAGCTCCTGCTAGAAAAGAAAACCTTAGGATTCATACCTTAAATCTAAATTAGGTATCTCTCTTAATCAGACTCATCCTAAGATAGCCTTAGGATCCATACCTTAAATTTGAATTAGGTGCCTCTTTCAATCGGACTCATCTTAGGATAGCCTTAGGATCTATACCTTAAATCTGAATTAGATATCTCTTTCAATCAGACTCATCCTAGGATAGCCTTAGGATCCATACCATGAATCTTAATTAGGTATCTCTTTCAATCAGACTCATCCTAGGATAGCCTTAGGATCCATATCTTAAATCTAAATTAGGTATCTCTTTTAATCCGACCATCCTAGGATAGCCTTAAGATTCATACCTTAAATCTAAATTAGGTATCTCTTTTAATCAGACTCATCCTAGGATAGCCTTAAGATCTATACCTTAATCTGAATTAGGTATCTCTTTTAGTCGGACTCATTCTAGGATAACCTTAGAATCCGTACCTTAAATCTGAATTAGGTATCTCTTTTAATCAAACTCATCCTAGGATAGCTTTAGGATTCAAATCTTAAATCTGAATTAGGTATCCCTTTTGATCAGACCCATCCCAGGATAGCCTTAGGATTCATACCTTAAATCTAAATTAGGTATCCCTTTTAATCAGACCATCCTAGGATAGCCTTAGAATCATTTCATCCATAAATGTTTAGATCATCTAGGCATCCCTATGGTTCCTTTTTTTCACCACTTTTTAAAAATCAACCATTTTCATCCAAACATGTCTAGATGCTGACTTAGGCATCCATTTAGTTCATCTTACCATCCCTCATTCCAGGGTTCACTATCATTAGAATCACCTTTTGCTCAAAGCCAATCCTGATGAGGGGGTAGCTGTAAACCCTCAAATTTGCACCCTTAGGATCCGACCGCAGATTGACACTTGCTAAGATTAGTGTGCTACGTATACGGCAGTCTTGCTAGCCGGTTAGCGGGTAGGGGTCAGGGGGGCAGTGCCCCATTGAAAAATAAATTTCTTGAAACTTGCACCTTCAGATGATTAGTACTCGATTACGAATCCATAGAATCAAACTCGGCTCAAATCAGATAAAAAACAGATGAGAACGGGCTGAAAAATAAGCTGCTAGAGCTGGTTGCGGCAACTCGCAGCTGGCTACGGTTATCGCAACCTCCGTTGGGGTTACCATAGAGGTCTCTGTAGTAGCCAATTAGCTACCACAGCCGGCCTTGCGGTTATCGCAAATCCCTTTATAGTTACCGCAGCCTAGGACAAATTACCGCAGCACATTTTTCATGGTTCCCACATCACAAATTCATAGTTTTTAGCTCCCAAACTTCCCCTATAAATACCTTGCACCTCATAACAACTTTCACACAGAATTATATGCTTCTATACTCTCCCAAAAGCTTTTTAAACCCTATTTCTAAGCCTCCCAATCATCAAAACCCTCTTTTTAACCCTCCAAATCTCTAAAATCTCATTCCAAAACCTCCTCCATCACATAACACCTTATTCATAAACTTCCTAATTGTCTAAAAACCTTATTCATAAGCTTCCTAATCACCCCAAATCTTATCTCTAAGCTTTTTAATCAAGAAAAGGTGTGACTCAAGTTATTTCTTTTAAAAGGGAATTCGTGGTATTCAAGTAAAGGTGATCCAAAGTCTTTCCTTCAAGAAAAGAGTTTATGCTATTCAAGAGTCCTTCTAAAAGGAGTGCTCGTGATATTACCAAGCCAAGGTGGAACTTAGATCCAGTGCCAAGCTCGCTCCCTATGTTCCTCATCGACGGAAGCCAAAGGTAAAATTTATTTCCTTTTCCTTTTCAATTTCAATTTCATGATCTAAATTTGAAAAGATCTAATTTTGCTAATTAAAATCTGACCTAATTAACAAATCTCTAAGTCCTTAAAATCATTCAAAACATGATAACAAAGGTAATGACTTAAAAATCCCTCCTCCACAAGAAGGAAGAATTGCGTGGGGTTTGATTCCTATTCAAAGAGATACGCAGGCTTGGCATCTCTAAGGCATTCAACCCCGCTAAATTAACAACTTCTTCTCTGTATCACCTTCTTCACATAGTTTAGGATTGAAATTACTTTTCTTAAATAAAAGTTGAAATTTTAATTCTTTTTATTATAATTGTTTTATTACTCTCTTTCTTACTTTAGTTGTTTAGATTATATTTAGGGAATGTGTGCTTTTTCTAGAACCCATAAGGGCTAGAGGAAAGATCCCCTGATTTTGACATTTTTACTTGTAATAAGTTTAAGTAGTTTTCCTTTACTTTTTGCATCTTGTAATTATCATTATCTCATATTTGTCATGCATTTCACGAGTAATATTTGTTTCATGCATCATATTGTATCTATTCATGCATATATAAAAACTTCTTTTTATAAAAGCTATTGTGTATTTAAGCCAAACTAATTTTTTGTATTGTTTTAACCAAAACCTAGTTCCCGAGCCCTCTTTGGTCATTCAAGGACTAGTGCTTTTTCTTGGGATAAATGGTATAATTTTGGAGTCAATCAAATTGGGTTTTTCCTTTAATTTTCCCAACTAAAAATAAATAAAATTAAAGTGGTGACTCCTTTTGCAACTTACAACTTACAAAATATAATTTTTCTAAACTCATAGCGGGTTTCAATCATGATGTTTCTCCTAAATTGGCATTTTTGATCCTCTTTAGCAGATCGGACCGAGTGCTCGAGTGAAGCATCACACATACTAACCATGATCAAAAATAACCATCAACTAGAATCCCTATTCAACATATACAAATAATCAATTAATTCCATACAATAAAAAAAATCTATACAACTCAATAAAAAACCCATAAAACTAAAGAACAAATATTGACATCAGTACCCATATTCAACATATACTAATAATCAATTAATTATATACAAGCAAAAAATCTATACACCTTAATCAAAAAAATCCATAAAATAAAGAACATATACTGACATTAGGAGCACTTATGATCAGCATTATAAATTTTGATCATATTATTTAAACCAAATCAGTAAGATAAAAGTCATGATATAAGGAAAAAGAAAAGATATTACCAAATTTTGTGATTCAGCTCAGTGGCGGTAACTTTTTTCGAGAACCATGTTATTGGTACTGCCATCATTTGATTCAGAAGAAGTTTGCAAAGGATGTGAATGTGAGATAATCGGCACAGAGTAATTGAATTACTTTTGTTAAAGAGTTTTCTTGAGAAATGGAGATTTTAATGTTGTCTTGGTAACTATTTATTGATCTCAGTCTTGGCAATATAATACCAAGTATCGTGAGGCATAACGCTTAGCAAAATGCACCTTGGAGTAATAGTTAAATGCATAGGCAACTGTCTCATTATTATGTTTTCTATTTTGTACAAAACAAGGATGAGCTTACAGTTTAGTGGTTTAATAGAGTTTTATATTGGCTAAATGCATAATTTCCCCCCTGCACTTGTAGCTATTGGTCACTTTACCCCCTGATCTTTAAATTTAACCACTTTACCTCTCCAACTTGCAAAAAGTTTAACACTCACCCCCTACTTGTCCAGTTAGCAGGACATTTGTAATACATGCAATCTGAGTTGTAAAATTTTCCCCATGTATTTTTTTATTAGCTACGTATAATGAGACAATAAATTTACAAAAATGACCTATTACTCTAATTTGGAAATGACAAGTAGAGAAAAAAAAAAGAAAAGAAAAACCCCCCACTACCTCATTCAATCTCTTTGAATCTCTCTCTGAAGCACCAAACTGTAAAAATAATTTTTCACTCTCAAAATCTAAGAATTGAAAACACTGAAAATGAAGAACTGAGTTTGAAGAAAAGTGAAATCATCTTGCTTTTGTATTGACAAAGAAACTGAGAATCTATCAGAGAAAGAAATTGGTAAGTTTGAGTTATTGAAATAGTTAATTTTATTTGCTTATTTGCATGTGTTACTGACGTTTGAGGATTAAAAGTTAAATTTGAAATGGATTTTTCCTACAATAATCAGTTTTGAACATTAGGGTTTTGTTGTAATAAATTAAAAATTAGGGGGTTATTGATTTGGGTGAAATTTGGGGTTGAAATTTTGTATTGTTTAATAGTTTTGTTACTTTCAGTGTTAAGTTGGTCAAAAATTGGAATGACGTCGTTGGCGTGTGAATCGAGTTTATTGTGTGAATCGAGTTTTAAATTATTGTGGTAGTAGCTAAATTTGGCTGAATAGTAACTAAAGTGCTTTTTGTTATTAAATAGGTAAGGAATGGTAGATAAATTTGTGACAATACACTAGCATCATGTGGGCAAGTTTGTAAATGACCCAAACCCTAGGTAAATTGGTGGGTCTGAAGATATAACTCCAGATTTAGACATTGATAGACTATCGTTAGTTGAGTTAGAAGCATATTATAGAGGGTTTGGATATAATAAGATTGAATCTGTGTATCTCAAGCAGAAGGTTGGTAGGGGGCAGAGGGAAGAAAGAAATTCTGGGCATGTGCATGGTCAACCTTTGAAGCTTTGTTTAAGGACAATCTACAAGAGTTGTCCAAGTTAGGGAATAAGATTGTAGAGGATTTGATTTACTACAATCATGACAAATGGTGTAGAGCTTATTTCAATATAGAATGTAAGTACGATGCAGTGGATAATAGTATGTCTGAAACATTCAATGGATGGATTTTGGCAAGTAGAATGAAGAGCATTATCAGTATGCTTAAAGAAATATGGGTGCAAAAAATGAATAGGATTAGACAGGTGAAAGATTTTATAGATACTTGGATAAATGATATTTCACCAATGGTATTGCTAAAATTGGAACAAAACAAAGATTGGACTATGAAATGTAGTATCGTTTAGAATGGCGAGAATGGATTTGAGATTTTAGATGGGAAATATGGTCATACTATCGATTTAAAGTTGCAAAAGTGCACTTGTAGGTTTTGGGGGCTTAAAGGGATATCATATGCACATGCTATTTGTGCAATGAATCATGTAAGGATGAATCCAGATGAACATATTGCCCATTGGTATAGGAAAGAGACCTATCTGAAAGCATATAGCAATCCTATTCAACCAGTTAAAGGAATGACATTATGGGAAACTTCTAAGAAAGGACCTACAGTGCCACCTTTGGAAAGAAAGATGCCTGGGAGACCCAAAATAAATAGGAAGAAAGACATAGATGAGGATAAGAAAGTAGGTAAGTTGTCAAGGAGAGGAATTAGTATGACATGCAGCATATGCAAATGTATTAGCCACAATAAGAAAGGGTGTAAAAGCAAAAAACTTGTCAACTCAGGTTATTTTTTTTATTTTTTTAAAGTGAGAATGCATCTATTAATTGTGTGTGTTAATTTGAATTAGTAATTTATATTTGGTAGAGGCTGGAACTAGTGGAGTATGCAGAGGTAGAGGGAGTGGGAGAAGCATAGCCACTTATAGTGCTAAATCAGGTAATGCATGTGGTACAGGGCGTGTGAGAGGAAGAGCGAGAAATATAAGTGAAAATGCTAATACAGGTATAAAAATTAATTTTGAAAATTAACATATAATTATCGAAAATTGATCAATATATATGGATATGTTTATGTTCAAATTATAAGAAATGATGCTAATATTGGGAGAGGAAAAGTGAGTGGGAGAGGGAGAGGGAGAGCCAATCTAGAAGTCAATGCAGGTATATTTAACATTTTTGCTTTCATATGCAATTCATAATTATTTTCAATTGGTTTATTATCATTGTTGGGTGTTTATAATTGCTGGAGGGAGAGGAAGAGGTAGAGGGGTATGCAATGCCTCTATTTCAATTGGACAAAAAAGGTAATCAAATCCTGTCAGTGATGCACAGCAAAAAAAGAAGAAGTTTTGTACTAGTTACGGTATTAACTATGACAGTAATAGTGTTTTAAACTTCCATGTGAGTTAATTAGGTTCAATGAACACTATAAATGTCAATTTAGAACATTTTTTGTTCATGTAATTGAGTTTAATTTTTTTTTTAGTACCCAAATGGATCTTCAAGAGTTATAAGTCAGCCAAGCTCAATTAGAAGGTCAGCAAAGGTAACAGGAGACATTGGCTTCAAGCCAACAACTGTTAAAAGGCCAAAAAAAAAAAAAACTGTAACTACCAGGTAACTTGAGGAACTAGTGCACACTAGACAGATGCAGATGAGGCACTAAATTGGTACTAGCAGTATCACTAATACTACTGCAGCACCAAGACAGTCACAAGGCACCCAACAAAGTTCCAACAGATTTGGAGAAACATATTAACTGAATTGGGTTAATTTTGTTAATCTTGTGATCAAGCATGGGCTAAATGTACTTTTGTGATTAGCTTGCTTATTTGTTCTTTTTTTTTTCCTTTAATGACAGTAAACTCTAAATTTAGTTCTAAGTGTTTTGTATTCAACATTTTGGTAATGTTTAGGCATTTAATGAAATATTTTGCAGCTTTTCTGTGAAAATCTCTCAACTTCCAGTTTTGTTGTTTTATTATTAACTTACAGTATCAATTCCAAATGAAATTTTGTTAACACATCTTACTACTTGCATTATCAATCTAAGAGAAATTTTTCAAGCATATATTACTGAACAACAAATTAACCATAAATATATAGCTTCATTAATATTAAGTCAATTGCATTACTTGGTGCATATTCACTAAACAAAAAGCACCAATTTTCAATAATTCTCCATTCATTACACTAATTTGCAATAAGCCATATTTTTAGAAGCCCCTCAATTCAACCATACATCATTTGTTTCAATTTTAGAATAAGTAAAATACATGATCCTACCACACACCACTTCAACATCTTCTTTTTTGATCTTTTCTTTTCCTCATCAACTTCTCTCATCCTTCTCAATAACCCTATTATTACATGCTTACAATGCTCAAGCATAGGAGGATCAACCCAGGTGAAGAATCTGCAAGCTCCAATATTTTGCAAACATAGGCACACCTAAGTAAATACAAACCTCTACCACTAATCAATAACAATCAATTTAATACACCCAACACTAGTCAACCAAAAGACCAATTTCTGCAAACTAGTACCATAAATCTAGCACTAGTCAACCAATATACCAATTTTGTCAAATACACACATACACAAAGAACACCTTTTCTGTCAAACCTAAATCCCTACCCAAATAACCCACAAAGGCAACTATTTATTAGGATCAATGTTCACTCACCCGATACTTAGCACATTCAAAGAAGCATCTCCCTGGGTTCGTATTAGTCCAACTGGCTTTCAAAACTGCAACTTACCCACAATCGCACCAAGGAATTGAGTAATCTATTGGGAATTGCTCCATGAATGAAAAAAATGAAAAGAAAATTAAAAGAGAAATAAGAAATGAGGGAAGAAATTAGGAATTAACAAAGAATGAAAAAAAAATCAGAAACTTGAATGGTATTGATTGAAATGTGAACGGATGAAATGAAGAGGGAGAAATTAGTTTGATAGAAAGCATCAATAAGCTTCATAGAAAGAATATAATGGATAAAAAGGGAGACATGATTGAAGAAATTAGCTCGATCAAGAGAGGAAATTAAGGTGACTATATACAAGAAAGATCATGGCAGGGAATGAAGAAATTAGGGATTTATGGAGATTAGGATTTTTTTACCATTGGAAGGAAAATAAATAAAACATAAAATTAAATTTTAATTCCACATCAAACTATAATTTTTCACTCCTCTCTACTCAGATCGTGTGTATTACAAATGCCTTGCTGACTGGACAAGTAGGGGATGAGTGTTAAATTTTTTGCAAATTGGTGAGGTAAAGTGGTTAAATTTAAAGGTTAGGGGGTAAAGTGACCAATAGCTGCAAGTATAGGGGGAAATTATGCATTTGGCCTTTTATATTATTCATTTGAGCAAAGTTCGATTCCCTAATATAATTTCTATTTTTTACAAATAAATTCTATAAATTATTGTTAATAATTCTTAAAAGTATATTTAATTGTTTATTAATTGAAATTTAGTTTTTTAACATTTTTTAAATAAATGTTCTATGTAACTTTTTATTTTGTGAAAATTGTACCTTTCTATATAGCACATTTTATACATAGGGCATTGTATTATAGTAAAACCTTTATAAATTAATAACCTTGGACCATACAAATTCAATTAATATAAAGAGTTATAAATTAATCTATAAATTAATAATTTATTAATTTGTTAAGTTACTTACAATTCAAAATAACACTCATTTCATAAACTAATTTTTTTTATTTTATAAAATATAAATTTTTTATTAATAAAAAAAGGTTAAAAGTTTAAGAAATATATACCAATACATAACTATATGCTTACTATATATCAAGCTCAAAGCTAAAAGAAAGTTGAGCACTCTCTCTTTGATGAGCTTTATATTTATCTTTTCTATGGAATTTTAAGATTTTTTACACAATTTATTTTATTTTAATTAATTAATGTAAAGAATAATAATCAAGTTTAATAAATGAAAATAAAGAATAATAATTAAGTTTAATTGAGAAAAAAGAGACTTTCTTTATTCTAACTTTTCCATTCATCTTTTTTTTTTTTTTTATAAATTTTTAAAATTTTTATATAATTTTAATCATTTAGAATGATTAAAAATAAATATGAGATAATTAATAGGATATTTAATATGCAAGTTTAAGATTTTTTTTTAAAAATTATTTTTCCATATGATAACTCTGCTGAGGCAAATTAAATGAGAATTTCTTTTTAACAATCAAATTCATATTATACCTTAAGAATTTAGTAGTCTATATTCCAAATATCTTGATTTGACCATGGCAGTATAAATTTTAATAATAAAATCAAATTCATATTATAGATTAAGGAAATTCATATTATAGCTTAAGGATGCTTATTATAAATTATAACATTGTGGAAACAGTCGTCTTTCATTTCATAAACAAATGACTTTCTTCAATAGCTGTATATTATCCCTTGTTAATAACCTATTTATTCAAATGATGTCTATTTTAAGAATAACAAATGACTTTTACTTTCCAACTTTTATGTTTTCCTATATGTCTCACAGAAAGTTGACTGTTTTAAATAAAATAGATAATTAATTGTTAAAATATCATTATTAATTTTAGTTTATGAGTTATTTTTAAATGTTTATTAAAGTTTAATTTTAGATTCATGATACAAAACATTTTACTTTATTAAAATAATTTATTTTTAGTATTCAACTTATGAATAAATATTTATAATAATTTCATTTCAAATCATCAAGTAGCAAAAGAATAAAATAATAATTGTTTCTTTCTCTTCCACTTGTTAAATTTATTATTATTTATTGTTAAATTTATTATTATTTATCTCTTTCTAAATCATCAATTGGTATCAGAGCCAATTGGTCCTGAATCGTATTTTCCGACATTTGTGTATAAAGTAGTTGTAAAAAAAAAAAGTTTTTTTTTTTCTTGTGCACAGTTTGGAACTGTGAAGTTTTATTAGTTTGGAATTATACTTTCTTGGTTAATTGTGAAGCTTCTCAAACCAAAACATGATGATAAAGTCAAGTAATGTCAGTATTATTAAAAAATTAAATAATAATAATTATAACATGTGGAAGACTTGCATGGAATCATACTTGTAAGGTCAAGATCTATGGGAGGTTGTTGTTGAGACAAAGATTACACCACTGCCAGAAGATGATACCGGTAATCTTAGAAAATGGAAGATTAAAGTTGGAAAAGCCATGTTTGCAATCAATATGACTATAGAAGAGGAAATGATGGAGAAATCAGGGAAGCTGTCACACTTAAACAAGCTTGGTATTCTCTTGCTTCGGGGTTCACAAAAAGAAATGATGCAAGACTTCAATTGTTAGAAAATGAACTAATGTCTATCTCGTAATGGGATATGACAATTAGTTAATATTTTACCAAGGTGAAATCCTTATGCCGAGAAATTGCTGAATTGGATGAGACATCCAAAATTGTCAGCGAAAGAATGAGGTGAATTATCATACATGGCTTGAGTCCTAAGTATAAGGGATTTATTACTACAGTTCAAGGTTGGCCAACACAACTTTCAATTGAAGAATTAGAGAATTTATTAGCAAGCCAAGAAACTATAGCAAAACAAATGGCTGGAGTGTCCTTGAGTACCAAAGAAGTTGCGCTTTTTGCTAACAAAAGAAAGAATCAACCTTGTGATTAGAAAAAAGGAAAGATAAGGGAGAATCCACAATCAGGGGAGCTCAAAAAAAGTAATACTAGCACAATAGATAGTCTAAAAAGTTTAAACATCAAAATGACAAATGTTTCAATTGTGGCAAGAAGGGACATTATGAAAGAGATTGCTAGTACAAGAAGAAATCTATTGAAAGTAATTCACCAAGTTGAGCTTGAGTAAGATGTCAAAGCATTGTTCATAACCTTAGAAACAATGCAAGAGAAGGAGTATAAGCTTCAGTCATCGGTGAACCTTTACCTCTACGTGCACTATCATTCACCGGCGATTTCTATCGCCTCAAGTCTTGCCAAGCTCACTGGAGTTTAGGCTACATGATGGTGCCGATGGTGAGCTAATGAGCTCCGATCACCCCCCCCCCCCCCTCTCTCTCTCTCTCTCTCTCTGCGTTCTCCCCCTTTCCCAATAAGCTATATGATTGGTCCTCTTGGGACCAATCAGGTAGTAGGTTTTAGAAATAATTAATTTTTAATAATAATAATAATAATAATGGTCTTAAACTTTAAATAATATACAATTGATTCTTAAAGAAATTTCATAATAGCTAAATAAAGTTTAATTAAGTATTTCCATGAATAAATAAATAAAACATTTTCTCAATTTTGAAATTTTAAAGAATAATAATTTGAGTGAATAATTAACTTAACTCTAAAAATAATATTTTCACTTTAAATATTTCTTATTCTTCTTAAAACAACTTGTAATAAACAATAAAATTTTAAATTAACTATTTCATAAATAAATGTTTTTTTTTACATTAATTACATGTTTATTAAATTTAAATACATTCTAATTAATAACATATTTTCAAAGTCATATAAATTAAAAATTGAAAATTGAGTATTTTTATATACAATATAGGATATATAATTTAATAATTATATTCTGTACAAAAATAAGATTTTTAAAAAATAAATAAAAATTTGGGTTGTTATATAGCTATTCTTTTTTTCAACCTTTCTAATCTTTGCTTATTCATATAAAGACCGATTCTTGTTTTTCTATTGATTATATAATTAGATGGTCCTTTAGATGTAGAAGCAGGGACATTCTGTTCATGTAGCTCATTTGCATCCCTATTCGGTTCAAGCTCTGCAAAGAAAACTTCTTAAGATGGCCTTTGTTTTTGTCGCTTAGCCTTTTCTTGCTTTAAATTTTCAATAGTAATTAAGACTCCATCAAACAATTCATCACCAACTATGAAATCAAATCTCATTTTCTAAATTTTATTCTTTAACTATACAAACCCCATAATTTAAGGTTATCAACATTGTAAGTATCACTTCTCTTCAAACCTATTGATGTCTATTCATTGAGATTCACATTTGCTCTCTTGAAGAGAAAAGTGAGCATCATACCATAAGGTAACCCTATATGAGTTTTTCTTAACATATATCATCTACTAGTGATTATCTCATAGGTTTTCCAAATATTTTGCACGATAATATCAACACAATTCAATATCTTTTTCTTCAAACAATGCCAAAGAATAATTTTATGTGCCATTGTAACATCGTTGAGTCCATTGACTTAGGCATTAAGCATGACAAATAATATGATGCACTACTTTATTCAAAGGTGTGAATTTAGTGGACTCTAATTTCATATCACTAGCAACTAGAAAATGATAAAGTTCCTTGCAAAATTATGACTCATCAAAATCAAATGTTAACATTTTATTGTCATGATTCAGTATATAACCATCAGATGGGAAACTAAATAGGTTACTGAAAACTTCCTCATTGATAGTAATATCAATTCCCTTAATAGTTCCCCCAAAAACTCACATGCCCTAAAATTCACCAGCTGTGAGATGTTTTGGGGTAACGGACCACCGATTTAGGGTTTTGTAGATTTACTTTGTCGAGTTTCTTATGTATGTATGCATAGTAATGTCACGATGCATGCTAAAAAAAGGTTTCATGGGCATGCACAAATGTCTCCATGTGGCATGGGCTCAGCTCATTTTTTGAAATTTTCTCCAATCAAGTTTTTGGATGTTCTGAGTTAGTTTTTGGGAGTTTCAAAGTTCAGAAAATTCACCAGTCAGTTTTGGTAAACTTGAAATTAATTTTAGAACAACCAAGCAGTCAGTTTGAAAGAAAATCCAGTTAGTTTTAGAAAAATATTGTCTGGTACAGAAGGTTTGGTCAGGGTTGGATAAGTGTCAGTGTTCGAAAATTAAGTATCTTGCTACTAATATGCCCGAAAGATACTTAAAAACCATATTGCTATGAATATCCATAGGGAGGATAAAATAGTTTGGAAGGCAACTCATAATGGTAAATTTTCCATTGCAAGTGCTATGAAGATTATGCAAGGGGAAAGGCTTATCATAACTTGGTGGAGAGTGCTTTGGGGACACAATTGCATTCCAAGACAAAGTTTTATAGCATGGTTAGCGCTCAAAAAGAAATTGCAGGTGAAACCAAAACTTAGGAATTGGGAACTTGTGCAAGATGATAATTGTGTGTTCTATGGGAGAGAGCAAGAAACCATTGAACACTTATTTCATCAATGCCACTTTGCAATGGAGATTAGAAGAATTGTTAACATAACCTGTTTATATAATAGAGATGAGATTTGCTGGACTAGAGAATGGAGCAGATGTAGTAGAAAAGCTAAAGGTAAAAGTATACTAAGTCAAGTGAGAAGGTTGGCTTGGTTGCTATGGTTTATTATATTTGGAAAGCTAGAAATCAAGTAATTTTTGAAGCTAGAACAATCAATGTTAGAACAGTGGTGCATTGGATTAGAAATACAATTTTGTTAAAGATGTATTCCAAAAGAGCTCATACTATACAGTTTAGTATCTTGTATAGAAATTGGATTGAGTTATAATTCTAGGGGCTGGGTGTGTGTTTAGTTAGTTTTTGTTTGAGGTGTTTTTGTTATATCAGTTATTGAGTTTACAATAAGATCTTTTGTGGTGTTTTGACAAAAAAAAAAAAGCCCGAAAGCCCATTTTTTGCTCCGGGGGCGCTGCTCCCTTGACTCTTGCCTGCAAACTGATTAGCAGGACCGCTGTGCTAGATCTGTGCAACGTATTAATTTTAGCAGGTATCAAGCTGCAGTAAGATGATGGAGGTATAAAATTAAGGGTTCACACATATGGATTTTGGCAATCCTTTTTAGATGCAGATGATTTTTTGTTTAATGTTTTCTGCTTTTTCCTTTTAGGATCTATTAGAGTTGTCGATTATAGGGAAGATTTTGATGTCAAAATTTTGGTGGAACAATTTGAATTTCAAGGCAGATGAGCGAAAAGACACATATCCTAAATAAGCATATAAGTAAAGTCATATTTTGAATTTAATTAATTAGATTTCTTTTAAAAATTGTGAATTTAATTAATTAGGTACATGACATCATCTCGGCATCATAAAACGGTGCAACTTTGTAAGAATGCTCAGAAGTCATCTATTTTTATTAAAAAAAAAAGATGACTTTTTTTTTTAAATTTTTTTAGACATGTAAAAATAATCTTTTTAATAAGAACAGACGACTTGTTTTGATACATATGGGAAACAGTCATCTATTATAACAAGAACAAACAACTTTCTTCAACTGTAAAGATATTATTCCTCTTTAATAACGTATTTGTTTTGCAGTCGTCTATTAAGAGACTAACAAATGAACTCTATCTCCCTACCATCATGCTTCCTATGTGTATTATAAGTAGCCCTCTATTTTATTATAAAAGATGACTTTCTTTTCAACAATCAAAATCATCTTAAAAATTAAGAATTTATTTGTCCATACTTTAATATGTATACTATATATTAAGTCTAAAGCTAAGAGAAAGTTGGACACTCTCTATTTGATGAGCTTTATATTTTATCTTTTTTTTTTTAGGATTTTAAGGTTTTTTTTACATAATTTATTATGTTTTAATTAATTAATGTAAAGAATAATAATTAAGTTTAATAAATGAAAGTAAAGAATAATAATTAAGTCTAATAAAGAAAATAGAGACTTTATTTATTTTATTTATTCCATTTAACTTTTTATAAAATTTTCAAATTTTTATATAATTTAGGTGTTTAGAATGATTAAAGACAAATATAAGATAGTTATTAAGATATTAAATATGTAGGTTTAAATATTTTTTTTAAATAATTTTTATTTGTATGAATATAATATTATCCCATAAATTTTTCTTTGATCTTAAAGTTATGGAGAGAAACATGGTGTTCTAGATGGTGAAATGTAATGATTGTTCTATGGATTTTACTACCAATTACATTCTTTTTTTTTTTTTTTAATAGGTATCATATTTATTCAGCTCTATTGTTTGCATTATTAGTTTCTCAAACATACCACTATACTTCTCTGAGATGTTAGAAATGTGGCCATTTGGTGATTATTGCAATTTGCAAGAACTGCGAGATTGAGTAAAACTATTAAGGCATTTTTTATGTCTAATTTGAGTTAAAATTTCATCACTATTCGAGTTATAATTCTTCAGTTTTCCTTTTGGTTATATAAATTGATATTGAAATGTATTGAAATAGTGATAAGTAATGCTTATTAAATATTAAAAACAAAAATGATTAAGAGAGGAAGGATTCTCTTTTTATCAAATCTATTATTTTCTTAAATAATTTTTAATAATATATTGGACATTAATAATTAATAATATAATTTAACATTTAACACAGTATTATATAATATCTAAAGAAATAAAAAATCTAAAAAAAAAATAGAATCATATAATAAAAAATAAGAAAAATTTAAAATTTAAAAAAATCCACGCGGGTCATAAGACTAGTATATATTGATTTGATAGTGCACTTAAGCGTATAAAGGATGCTTATTAAAAATTTTAGTAAAATTGAAACAATAGCCATTTTTCAAGAAACAAATGACTTTTTTCAATTGCTACATATTATCCCTTGTTAATAACTTATTTATCAAAATGGCTTTTGTTATGATACTAACAGATGATCTTAAAAATTAAGAATAAATTTGTTCATACTATAATAAACTTGAAACAGTTGCCCTTTTGTAGGAAATAGATGACTTTCATCGATTGTTGCATGTTATCCCTTGTTAATAACCCACTTATTTTTTTCTAAGACTAACAAGTGACTTTTATTTTCAAACTTTCGTGAGACATAGATACAAACATAAATGAAGTATTAAATTCTTGTACATTCAAATACATATTTAATTTTGAAATTCAAAATTGAAACATAACAATAATTATATATATGTCTAGAATTTGAAGCTAATTTTTAAATATGTATCACATAATGAATCAAGGATAACAATATCCACATCATTGATTTTCTTTTCAACATAAAATGTTGAAATTTCAGTGGTGGATGATGTGAATATATGTTTGTCACCCTTATTTAAGCCAATCTCAATCACAACTTTGCCCTATCCATTTTGCAATCTACACATTATATGTTGGCCTTGATTTTTTGCATGTCAAGAATTAATCTCTCGACATTCATAAAAGACTTCAATCGCTTCTCCACTCGGACCTGTTTTAAAAGTAATACCAAAAAGTTCTTTTGCAATTTTTGGTGGAATGCTCTATGTAAAAATAAATAAATATATAAATAAATCCATTATCAACATAATATAGTATGGAATATACTATACCAATACATCACAATATTTAGAAGATCAAAGTCCAGGCCAATAAGCTAATTGAGATAATTGATACTATTACTAGTCTATGAGTGTACTCGTGTGACTTGCATGCAACTAAGTATCTTTAACTCTCAATTCCATATTGACATATGATGATTGTAATTGCAATCAAAAGCCAACATTCATATTATTGAAATAGCAGCCGAAGGATGAAATATGAAATTTATATCTATGAAGTAATGATTTGAATGATTTAAACCTTGAATTTGATAATGGTTAGTGGGTTCATAAATAATCTCATTACCACTATTATCAAACACATGGATACCAATCGTTTCTATAGGAAAATGGTTAAATATTAAACTGTAATTCCCCCTTATGCCGCAATACTTAAAAAAAAAAATCAATCCCCCTAATAATGCTATAGGACTTTCATGTTACTGATATACCAACCCACTTTCATCCATTTGGAATCATAACATTGAAAGATATTCTCCATTCCTTTGTAATTCTCCTATAAACCCATAGAAGGATTTCCTTGATTTTGCAAATAAATAAAAAATAAAAAAAGATTAATAAATTAATTGTAAATCTGTAATCAATCCATAATAACATAGTGAAATCATATTTAAAAAAATATGATACAATTTAATTGTTTGAAGGAGGAAAAACATAAATTGACATTGGGACTTATGAAGTATTGGTATTTCACATTACTTATTACAATCTTATGGGTCCAACTAAACTTAGGCATTATGTCCTTCAATTGTGGTATTAAATTGCTAACAGAAAGTTATTGTGGTAGAGGAATAAAAAGAGCTCATTCTTGGTATGTTATGGTTATGCATTTATTAGTTGGTCTTAGGTAGGAATGTCCATCCAATGGTTAACTAATTACCATAGATAGATAATAACACAATAATTACATATCGGAAGTTAGCTTGTCTCATTCACTCTTATCCAAAGGCTGATATGCATAATGTCATGACCCAATTTCTAAGCTGTGACTGTCCTAGAGTTTAGGGGGACCTAAAGTCACCTAAACTCGTTGAACACCAATGATCCTGTAGTCATTCTACAAGTCTCATCTAACCATTTTGCCCTAGATTGCAACCATGCCATTTATTACCATTTCTCAATAATTACTTAACTACATCATACATATGATTATAATATCAATTCTTAGTTAGAGATAGACATTTTCCATACATTCTTAAATAATGTCATAGTTATACACACATATAATATAAGTGATCATTCACCCAAAATATTCTTGGCCAAAATACAAATTTACAAAATATCTTCAATCACCATAGAGCTCTAAACTGTATATCTTCAAAATGGTATTAGAACTATCCTCACAACATCGACAATAAGTCCTAAGTGGGAATGCATGACTTGCGATTACCTTGCTACTTATTCATCCTGACTTGAAAAATGTTAACAACTACATAGTGAGTCTAACTCAGTGAATACAAAATAATATAATGCAACATAGAAACAATGTGAGATGTTATCTATTGGGTTAATTTAGAATGGCAATAGAATGATGTAATTTCAATGTTGATCATGTGGAACTTTAGGATGCATTTTAGCAGAAGCAAAAGGGTTTTGGAAGCGGAAAGCCTCCCATACATAAAAGTTGGAGAGTGGCAGCCTAAGACTTGCTCACTCATATATATCACATTACGTGAGACTGATTAGATCTCACAGTTAGGCGTTCCCCTCTAACAAATGTTGGGTACTCTCGCTGTACCCGCAGGCTTATACCAAGTGCACATAGTTTAGTGTCTTTCCCCACACCTAAGGGGTTTCTGCTTTTCACGATATTCATGAAGGCATATTCAAAATCAACACCAAGTATTCAATAGCAAGAAGTTGGGTTGTCAATCATTGGGCACAGAATGGTATCAATGAAAAGACTATTTATGTTTAACTTACCATATGAAAAGGATGTGATACTCAAAGATTCATATTCTATAGTATCACATTCTCAATGTCTCTTTTTAGGCATGCATCAATAATGGCATTTCAATCAATAGTTGCAAAGATGTGTTGGCATTGCATTACATTATTAAGTACTCACCTTAACGCCTATGCTCCTAATGGTCACTTGTTCTTGGCTAGTTCAAAGTTCTCCACAAACTTGAACAATCCCTTTGTCTATTCCTTGTGGTTCTTTACGTCACATTTTAATCATATAACTATTAGTAACTATTGATATCATCAACTATGTCTTTTGCTTGTTCAATGCTTTAACTTATGATAGAAGCACCTTAATTGTATCCTATCCATACTTAATCTCATTCCTAATTAATTCTATGCTAGATTTTCCATCTAATTTAGGATTTCAATTCTAAGTATTAAGACCCTTCAATTGCCCCATAAACCCTAACTTGTCCCATCTATACCCACTTTTGAGAAAACTTTCAATTTCTTATCAAATCTCTAAATTAATTGTAAGAATGTGAAATTAAGCTTATACATAACACATATATTTACTCAATCATCACTGTATAGTATTAAAATGCCAAGTTCTTCCCTTAGCCATGTTTATGTCAAAACTTCTCCAAGTTTAAATCATGTTTCCCCAAAATTCAATTCAACCCTTCTAAATCAATTTCCTTCATCTAAGATCAATCAAACACATCCTAGACATAATTCCCTGAGGTTGGCCGAACCCTTTGTGTATGATGCCAAAGAGAAATGTTTTTAAGTAAATTAATTACTACAATTAACCTTAAAGTATGAAAGGAAAGGGTATACATAATTTCTCACCTTGATTAGCTTAGCTTGCTAAAATTCTTGTTTGAGTGGCGTAGAGAATGTTTCTTCTTTGGGTGTAGAGTTTTTGTGTAGAGAGAACTAAATGGAATTTCTTTACATCATTTTTGCTTATATAGATATGGAATTGGATGGTGGAGATTCATCAAGCTACATCTAAGGGCTAAGATTTAACTTGAGTGAAGGGTGGAGATGGCATCAAGATGGATGGCTAGGATTTTCTCTACAAAGGTGAGGGTCATCATAAGGGGGTTGGGTGTTCCAATTGGGTTTTGACTCATGTGAAGTGAAGGTAAGAGTTTCATTTGCTTAGAATTTGACTTAGTCAATCTTGGTGACTAAAGAGCTAAACATCAAAGACTCACTTTCTACACATGCTTTGCCTATTGCCTTAGTCCACCATTTTTCTACACCATTTTAGATGTTGCATCAATTCTTAGGCCCAATGGGTCGGTCTCTATATGTTCAATTTAGGCTCCCCTTTAAATCAAGGTCCATTAACAAGCCCATAGGCCCATTTACCATTTAAAAGTCTTCCCTTTTCAATTCTTTCCCCTATTTCTCATTGTAACTCTCCAAACTACCTCTTTTAACTTCCTTACTTACACTTTTAGCTATCACATGGGCTCTAATTAAGTCATTAGAACAAGGTTAATCATTATAAAATCATATATTAAGTAAATATCACACATTGTATCTTTAGATTATTGCTTATTCTCTTAACTATCCCATCTCATTTCATCATGCAAAATCTAGTCTCTTAATATCATTTATAGTTAAAAGGCTATAAAACACTCTAATATTACATTTTATCCCCCTTAAAGAAAAATTCATCCTTGAATTTTAAGAATTTACCTGTCATTGGTTGAATAATTGAGGATACTTTCGAAGCATATCATCTTCGCTCTCCCAAGTACATTCTTTTACATTATCATTGCACCATTGAACTTTGACCATAGGGATTTCCTTGTTACGAAGTCTCTTTACTTGGTGGTCCAATATAGTAATTGGGGTTTCTTCATAAGAAAGATTTTGGTCAAACTCAATTAACTGCGTTATAGCACATGCGATGGATCAAAAATGTACTTTCTTAACATCGACACATGAAACACTGGATGAATATGTTCCAATGCTGGAGGTAGTGCTAACTGATACGAAACTAATTCGACCTTGTTAAGAATTTTGAAAGGTCTGATGAAGTGCGAGGATTCCCTTCTTACCAAACCTTATTTTTCCTTTCATAGGGGAGACTTTCAAGAAAACATAGTCACCCACCATGAAATGAACATCTTTCCTCTTAGGATTAACATAGCTTTTCTGACAAATAAAAGTAGTCTTTAATCTTTCTTGAATCATCTTCACCTTCTCAGTAGCTTCTTTAATCATATCTGAAGCTTCTAGATACTTCTCACCCATTTCAGTCCAACAAATTGGAGATTGATATCTTCTGCCATATAATGCCTTGTATGGTGCCATTCCTATAGAAGAGTGATAACTATTGTTGTATGCAAATTTAATAAGTGGAAGGTACTTATCCCAACTCCCTCCAAAATCCATTACACACATGCGAAGCATGTCCTCCAAAGTTTGTATTGTTCTTTCATACTGCCTATTCGTTTGTAGGTGAAAGGCCGTACTAAAATCGAGCTGTGTACCTAAAGCTTCTTGCATCCTTTGCCAAAATCTTGATGTGAATTTGGTCTCTTTATCTGAAATGATGGAAAGTGGGATCCCATCTATCCTTACAATCTCATCAATATAGATTCCAGCATACTAGGCTACCGAATATGATGTCTTCACTTTAATGAAATGTGCAGATTTCGTCAGGGGATCCACTATTACCCATATGGAATCATATCATTTGATCGTCTTGGGTAAACCCACCATGAAATCAATGGTAATCTATTCCCATTTCCACTCTGGTAAGCTTATTTCTTGAAGCAACCTAGATGGTTTTTGGTGCTCAAACTTCACTTGCTGACAAGTGAGACAGGATGCCATGAAAATTGCTACGTCCTTCTTCATCCCAGGCCACTAACAATTACCTTTTATATCATGGTACATTTTTGTAGCACCTTGGTGTGTATTGTATGGAGTTTGATGCACTTCTTTAAGGATTTTCTCTCTCAATCCCATCACATTAGGTACATATAATCGATCTCTACACTTCAAGATGCCTTTTTCTACTCGAAATTCTGGGGCTCATTTTTTTCTCTATGTATTAAAAAATTTTCATTAATTGGGGGTCTTGATTTTGCGATGCTTTTATTTCGTCAAGGAGTCTAGGTCTTACTTGAAAGTGAGTAAGTAGCACTCGTGATTTAACTATTTCTAATTGTAAGCCTTCCTCAAACATTTTCTTTAACTCCTTTATTATTAGCCTCCTTTGTATAGCAATATGCAAAAGACTACCCATGGACTTCCTGCTTAATGCGTCGGCTACTATATTGGCTTTATCGGGATGGTAAAGTGTTTGACAATCATAGTCTTTTAACAATTCCACCCACCTCCTTTGTCTCAAGTTTAAATCTCTTTGCTTTAAGATGTACTAAAGGCTTTTATGATCCGTATAGATCTCACATTTCTCCCCATACAAGTAATGCCTCCATATCTTTAAAGAAAAGATGACTGCTGCCATTTCAAGATCATATGTAGGGTAGTTCACCTCATATCGCTTCAATTGTCTAGATGCATAAGCAATAACTTTCCCATGCTGCATCAACATACACCCCAGACCAATTCTAGAGGCATCATAATATATGGCAAATCCTTCATTTCCTTTAGGAAGTGCCAATACAGGGGCTATAATCAAGCATTCTTTAAGCTTCTGAAAGCTCTCTTCATAAGGTTCATCCCATTTGAACTTAACTTACTTTCTCGTAAGCCTTGTCAATGGTATTGCTATCTTTAAAAAGTCTTTTATAAAACGATGATAGTACCCTACCATACCTAAGAAACTCCTCACTTTAGTAACAATTTTAGGTCAAGGCCAATTTGTCACCACTTCCACCTTCTTAGGATCTACCTTGATTCCTTCTCTACTCACTATATGACCAAGGAAACAAACTTATTCCATCCAAAAATCACATTTAGACAATTTAGCATACAGTTTATACTCCCTTAAAGTTTGCAACACTATTCTTAAGTGCTCCTTATATTCCTTCTTACTCCTTGAATAAATCAAGATGCCATCAATGAATACAATCACAAATTTGTCCAAAAACGACTTAAACACTCGATTCATCAAATCCATAAAAGCCACTGGTGCATTTATTAACCCAAATGGCAATACGGTGAATTTGTAATGCCCATGCCTCATTCTAAATGCAGTCTTGGGAATGTCCTCTAATTGAATCTTAAGTTGATGATAACCCGATTGCAAATCTATCTTAGAAAAGTAACTAGCCCCTTATAACTGATTAAACAAATCATCAATCCTAGGTAGAGGGTATTTATTCTTCATAGTCACTTTATTTAACTGCTTATAATTGATACACAACCTCAAAGACCCATTTTTCTTCTTTACAAACAGGATGGGAGCACCCTAAAGAGAACTACTTGGCCTAATAAAACCTTTATCAAGCAGATCCTGCAACTGGACCTTTAATTCTTTTAACTCTAAAGATGCCATTCGATAAGGTGGTATCAAAATTGGCTAGGTTTTAGGCAAGCGTTGAATCATAAATTATATCTCCCTATCCAATGGCATCCTGGGTAAATCTTTAGGAAACACATTTAGAAATTCATCTACTATCGATATCTTTTTAATAGATTTATTTACCTTCATAGTGTCTACAACATGTGCCAAGTATGCCTAACAACCTTTCCTTAACAATCTTTTTGCCCCTACAGCCAAAATAAAATTCATAGCAATGCTACTTCTATCACCTTGAAAAGTGAATTTAGTTCCATTTTCATCCTTGAAATTAATCTTTTTCCCATTACAATCTATGTAAGCATTATGTGTGGACAGCCAATCCGTCCCTAATATCACATCAAACTCCAAAACTTCTAGTTCAATTAGGTTTATAGGAAAAACTCTATTTTCAATTTATATTATGCAATTCTTATATACTTCTCTTACTTCTACAACCTCCTTTAAAGGTGTAGTTATAATTAAAGGTTCACTCATCCCCTCCTTACTCTTATTTAACTTCTTAGCAAAGCATGGTGAAATAAATAAATGCATTGCACTAGAATCAAATAAACATTGAGCATATGTAGACTGAACAAGGATGGTACCTGTCACAATATTATGCAATGTAGAAACATCATGCTGGTTGAGTGCATAAACTCTTCCTCTTCCTTTCTATTCCATAGCTTGTGTATTGTTTGAGGTTTGTCCAGTTCCATGACCTTGTCCCTCCTATCCCTGATTTTGTACTCGATTCATTTGAACAGTGGCCTGTGAAACTTTCGTGGTCACTCTTTAGTTGACAATCATCAGACAATCTTTAATGAAGTGTCCCATTTGTCCATAGTGTAGGCTTGCTCCTGTGACTCTTCGACAGGTTCTTTGGTGTTATCGTCCACACATAGTATAAGTAGGTACAGATTAACTTTGTTGCCTTGATCAGTATGGCCCCATGCTGCCTACAGTTGAGGCAACTGAAACATTTTCAGCTCAAGCTTGACTTTGTACTCCCGCTCTTGGTTGATATGGTACGAACATCATGGATGTATGCTCAGCACCTTTACTTTGGATAGGGCCTCCCCGTTGCTAGCTACTTTGGCCTTTCCCTTTTCCCTTGTGCTTTTGCTTTCTCTATGCTCTCTCTGCTCTTTCAGTCTTATGTCGTGCCTCCATTAACTTAGTTTTATCAATAAGCTTGGCCATAGTAGAGAAATTGGTCGCTATTAATACATTATAGAGAGGAGTAATCAACCCTCTTTGGAATCAATCAACCCTACTTGCTTTCGTAGGTACTATGTGAGGGGCATATTTGCTCAGACATTTAAACTCTAGGGCATATTTCAACACAGACATTCTTGGTTTCTATTTTAGTCGTTCAAATTGGAGAGCTCGGTTCTGCCTTTCCCCTTTGGTTAGGAAATCATCCATCATTCTTTACTTAAATGCGACTTAAGTGGGATGGTCATCTCTGTATAATTGGTCTTCCATCTCTCTCTGAAACCATTCCCATGCATCATTCTTAAGTTGTAATCCTACCAAATCAATTAACTTCTCATCAGAGCATGGTAGTCTCTGAGCTATTTTATCCAACTCCTCGAAGAACTCTTGGGGGTCTTCTTCCTCTTCCCCTTTGAACTCAAGGGGTTTCATTTTCTTAAGGTCATTCACAGTAATTCCTTCTTTTGGTAACATTCTCCTTCGAACTCGGTGCGACATCTTCGGTGGAAGAGGAGGAATATGTGCAGCTTTAGCAATAAGTGGCATTACAGGTGGCAGAAGAGGTGGAGGTGTTTCTTGCCTTCATATTATTTTTTAAAGCAGTTGCCTTAATTCCTGGTTTTCTTGCATTAATACATCTATGTCTCTTGATAGTCCTTGTTCCCTTGTATCTACGGTGTGTAGTCTTGACCGAGATGATTCGCTCTCATCATCTCTTACAAATGCAACATTAGATGCTATATTTGAAGCAGTGCTTTAGCTTCTTAGGATCTTAGTCCCTCTTGTTATACTTGATAAGGTAACATTTGAGTCACAACATTGATAACACTCACTCTTAGTTCATCCCATACATGTCTCATTACACAAGTTATATATGTACATATACTATATATCATTTAATTCCTTACTTATACATATTGCAAATCAATTCATTTTTCCTCTAAATATCCTTAAGGGATACATATAACCTTCATATCTAAGTCACACCCTTAATATCTTATCACAAAAACATAAACAAAGAAAAGATTCATGAAAGGACTAAAAAGGAGTGTCTATTCAACACCTATATCCCTGAATATATCTAACTAACCTATCATTTAGGTTCACATGACTGAACCCACGACTAGGTTTCTAGACATGTCAACATCCATTTTCTCCCACAGGTGGAACCTCAGCCGTGCCTTTACCTGTGTGAGGCTACTGGATGAATTTCCAAATTGGCCCTTATCACACAGCTGAAATCTTAGTCGTGTGGCCACCCATAGCTGCCCAATTTCTAAGCTGAAATTTTTTTTATCCTTTGCCTTGAGTAATTCCCCTATTCATTCTCAAATTAGGAGCTAATTTCTTCATATAATTCATTCAACTCATATAAGAATTAACTCTTTACTTAATAAGATTTATTTCTTTATAACCCATTCAACATTTGTACATCATATATACACAAAAAGACTTACATATATATGTACATACATCCTACTAACTACCTTTCATACTACACTACTTTTTACATATACATACAGATCCACTATTTCATTAACATCTTTACTCACAAAAAGGTCTATTCTTCTTTCTAACTCCTAATTCCTTGAATTCCTTTGATCATTCTCTACTTCACTTTCTCCAAGTCCCATATGCCTACAACCCGTTGACAATGGTGAAGGAGATACCACACGCCTCGTAATAGGACATTCTTCTTTTGAATGGTCCAATCTTCCATAAACCACACATAAGTGCTTAGGAAATCCCAGCATGACATCACAGAGATGTGGAAGTGGCTCTGCTTCCAGGTTGTGATACATTTACCTAACTCGGGCTAGTTTCCATTTAACGCTTCTCACCACCCTTTTCAAGCTCCATACTTCCTCCCTCAACATTTAAAGTTCCCACATAGCTTTTTCATATTGCGTTTTCAATCTCACTACCTAAACTGGATCGAGATCTTCTTTCAGATCCGTCTCTTCAGGCTCAGGCAAAGCAATCGAAATAACATCTGACACTTCCCTCTCTCTAATGGGTTTATAGATTTGTGGCATCTACATCCATAATCAAGCAACATAGCAAACAACAATATAATAGCACAATAACATGCATATATAAAGCATAGAAATAAGAGGATAACTTAACACTTACTATTAACGCAGATCTAACTTAACAATACTATTCAATAACCAGAAGGATTCCTATGCTCCATAGTTTAACCTATCGTTCATATAATTATTAAGCCTAAATAAGACTTAAAACTTAGGCTCTAATACCAACTCTATCACGACCCAATTTCTAGGTTGTGACTGTCTTAGAGTTTAGGGAGACCTAAAGTCACCTAAACCCATAAAACACTAATGATCTTGTAGTCATTCTACAAGTCTCATCTAACCATTTTGCCCTAGATCGCAACCATGCCATTCATTACTAATTCTTAATAATTACTTAACTACATCATACATATGATTATAATATCAATCTTTAGTTAGAGATAGACATTTTCCATACATTCTTAAATAATGTCGTTGTTATACACACATATAATATAAGTGATCATTCACCCAAAATATTCTTGGCCAAAATACAAATTTATAAAATATCTTCAACCACAATGGAGCTTTAGACTATATATCTTCAAAATGGTATGAGAACTATCCTCACAACATTGACAATAAGTCCCAAGTGGGAATGTATGACTTGGGATTACCTTGCTACTTATTCATCCTAACCTGAAAAATGTTAACGACTACATAGTGAGTCTAACTCAGAGAGTACAAAATAATATAATATAACATAGAAACAATGTGAAATGTTATCAATTGGGTTAATTTAGAATGGCAATAGAATGATGTAATTTCAATATTGATCATGTGGAACTTTAGGATGCATTTTAGCAGAAATAAGAGGGTTTTGGAAGCAGAAAGCTTCCCATACATGAAATTTGGAGAGTGTCTGCCTAAGCCTTGCTCACTCACATATATCACATTATATAAGATTGATCAAATCTCACGGTTAGGCCTTCCCCCTTAACAGAGGTTGGGTACTCTCGCCGTACCAGCAGACTTATACCAAGTGCACATGGTTTAGTGTCTTTCACCACACCAAGGGGGTTTTTGCTTTTCACGATATTCATGAAGGCACATTCAAAATCAATACCAAGTATTCAATAGTAAGAAGTTCGGTTGTCAATCATTAGGCACGAAATGGTATAAATGAAAAGACTATTTATGTTTAACTTATCATATGAAAAGGATGTGATACTCAAAGATTCATATTCTATAGTACCACATTCTCAATGTCCCTTTTTGGGCATGCATCAATAATGGCATTTTAATCAATAGTTGCAAAGATGTGTTGGCATTGCATTACATTATTGAGTACTCACCTTAATGCCAATGCTCTTAATGGTCACTTATTCTTGGCTAGTTCAAAGTTCTTCATGAACTTGAACAATCCCTTTGTCTTTTCCTTGTCATTTTACACATCACATTTCAGTCATATAACAATTAGTAACTATTGATATCATCAACTATGTCTTTTGCTTGTTCAATGCTTTAAATTATGACAAAAGCATCTTAATTGTATCTTATCCATACTTAATCTCATTCCTAATTAATTCTATGCTAGATTTTCCATCTAATTTAAGATTTCAATTCTAAGTATTAAGACCCTTCAATTGCCCTATAAACCTTAACTTGTCCCATCTGTACCCAATTTCGGGAAAACATTCAATTCCTTATCAAATCTCTAAATTAATTGTAAGAATGTGAAATTAAGCTTATACATAGCACATATATTTACTCAATCATCACTATATAGTAATAAAATGCCAAGTTCTTCCCTTAGCCATGTTTATGTCTCAAAACTTCTCCAAGTTTAAATCATGTTTCCCCAAAATTCAATTCAACCCTTCTAAATCAATTTCCTTCATCTAAGATCAATCAAACACATCCTAGATATAATTCCCTTAGGTTGGCCGAACGCTTCGTGTATGATGCCAAAGAGAAATATTTTTAAGTAAATTAGCTACTACAATTAACCTTAAAGCATGAAAGGAAAGGGTTGACATAATAATAATATATAATCTCTACTAATGTTCGATGATCAATCAAAATTCAAATCTGATGAAATAATAATCGTAAATATTAATATATCTTTCTTATGTAATACATGAGTAGATATAATATATATAAATCAATGGTCCGATATATTTTGATTCCTTTCTAATTTGATGATATGTATTATGATATTTAATATTATATAAAGTATATATCCTTCAATGGTCCAATTTCCATCAATTCCCTCTATAATTTGATATGCTTTAATTCGTATCATATTATATAAAGTATATAATATTTCAATGGTCTGATTTCCTTTGATTTCCTTCTGACATGAGATATGGTTTAGTTTTGTATCATTCTATATAAAGTATGTGTCATTCAATTCTCTGATTTGCTTTGAATGCATTCAAACTTGACGATAAATACTTCAATGTTTTGGTATGTTTAAACATATTAGATATTATCTATGGAAATATTTTCTTATAAGGAATATACATTTAGGTTTAGGTTTTGTCATAATTTTATCTTATTTTTAGTTCTTTTAATTGTTAATTTATAGTTTATTTTATGATGCTTTTAATATGTTTGTTAAGTTATTTTCAGTTGCATTAACAATGGAAAAAATGGAAGAGACTTGGGCTAAATTGAAAAATTCGACAGAATGTTGCATGACATGATAGGAGGAATGTTATTGCGGCAGAAATGAAGCCCCAACACCACATAGCAAATCCCAGCGCCACGCTGCAACTCCTCAGTGCCCTGCAGTAGCTTACTTCCTGCTGCTTGCTTGTCTTAGTGCCCGCTACATTACCTATGAGCTGATTTGGAAGATTATCCAAGATTTTGTAGGATTTTGATTCCTAAATTATTTTAGGAAAGCAGGAACAAAACAAGAAGTTTGGTTGATTTAAATAGGGCTATTTGGAGGAAGAGGAATATCTGAATTTTTTATCTTGATTTTGGGGGAATTTTGAGGGGAATTTTAGGAGGATAGTATCTTCTCTTTCAATTTTCTATTCGCTGAATTTTATTTTAGTTTTTCAATTTGGATACTTAGAGAAGATTGCTTTTAGTTATTTTGGGAAATTCTTTATGAAGACGCCAAGAGATTGGGTTAGAATATTGAATTGGTCTATAAGATTAATTTCTTAGTTATTTTCATCTTTTGATTATTAAATTGAAGAATTTAATTTAATGAATTTATTTGATTTTAATAACTTGGAGATTATCATTATGTTTCCCATGAACTAATTTCAGTTTTGTCTAGGGTTTGTATGATGTGTTCATGATATGGAATTAAATATAATCCCTTTTGATTATTTTTATTATTCCTAATTGAATTGATTGACATAGGTTTTGAGCAAAGGAACAAGAGTTGAAATTCAATTCTAGAATTCATTCCTTTAGGATCTTAAAACGAATTAGAAATATCAGTTTTAAGATTATGCTTTTGTTTTGATATATGATTTGATAGAATGATTTCTATGAATGCGATCGCTAACAGATTGATTTTTATTCCTTGAGTTGTTAGAAACTAAGGTCTTAAGCATAATGAAATGGGTATATTCATGAACATATAGGATTGATAAACTGAATACGAACCCTAGGCATCCTTCATTCATTATTTTTAAACCTATTGCATTTTAATCCACATTTTATTTTAATTTCCTGTTTTGCAATTATTTCTTTTTAAAATCAAATCATTCAAATTCTTTTCTTTTAATTTGCTTTAAATTGAGACAAATATTTCTATTTGCAATTCCTTGAGAGATATGACCTTGGGTACTTTCGATATACTAGAATTGCCTTGTATACTTGTGGGTCGCTTTTGGACAGGTTATTTTAAGGCAAACAAGTTTTTGGCACCATTGCCGGGGAATTGCAAGGCAAATTTGTTTGTTTCATTGCGAATATATTTGTTTTTAGTTTTTATTTACATTTGTTTTTCAAGATTTTTATGCAAAGGATAAGATCTTTGGAAGAAGAGCTTGCCCCTTTTATTGATAATGTGCACAGGTGAGGTGGAGAAAGAAAAAGACTAGAGCCAAACGAAGACCAAGAAGAACAACCATACATCATGGCACAAGAAAGGAGACCCATGAAGGATTATGGTAGGCCAATCATAGGCACCGCAACATCATACATTAGACTCGATGCAACTGCCTGGAATTATGAGCTGAAAAACATACATTATAGCATGCTCCTATCCTTTTATAGAGTGCCAAATAAGGACCTCATCAATTTCATTAGGGATTTCTACTCCACCATATAGACTTTTCCTCTACAAGGTCTAACTGAAGATCAGTTGCCGATGAAATGCTTTCCTTACACCTTGAAGGATAAAGCTAAATCTTGGCTGATGACACTTACTCCTGATTCATTGACTACTTAGGAGGAGGTGTACAATAAATTTATAGGGAAGTTCTACTCTCACCAAAAGACAGCTGAGTTGAGATCAAAGATTGCAACCTTCACACAAATGGACGGAGAGCCTTTTCATGAAGCATGGGAAAGGTTCAAGAAGTTGCAAATCCACACCATCACTATCCATTGCAATTGCTCAACCAGTTCTTTTATGATGGACTCACATTCCAAAGCCAAAGCATAGTTGACAATGCAGTTGAAGGGGCAATGGGAGAGATCACTGCTGAGGAAACTTATGAACTTTTTGAGATGCTTAGTGCTAAGTCTCAGCAAAAAAGTGTGAGAAGGAGAAGAGTTGGATTTGAATAAGGAGCTCCAGGGAAAGATATGGCTATGCAAATAGCTAAGCTTACTAGACAAGTCAAGCTCCTAACCATGAAGGGGAACATAACAGTTCAACAACAAGAGGTATGTAGTGTTTATGGTATTTTTGGTCATGGTGCTAATGTTTGCCCTTTGAGTTTTGATTCTTTTATAGGTGATTATGAGCAAGCACAAACCTTGGATGGTTTCCAACCTAAGGAGAGAAATGACCCCTTTTCCAACACCTACAACCAAGGTTTGGAAAACCATCCAAAGTTTTATTAGAGAAACAACAACCAATAGCAGCAGCAGCCTCAATTTCAAATGTTGCAAAGAGGCCAACCATTCCAAGGAGAATCATCAAACCAATAACAGCAAAGGAAGCCATCTTTGGAGGATAGGTTGAATGCTTTTATTTAAGCTAGCACTAAAATTCAAAAGGCCAATGACATAATAGTTGACTCTTTGGAAGCAGCAGTGCGAAATGTAGAGATTCAAGTTGGTCAAATTGCAAACCATATGCAATCAAATCAAAAAGGGAAACTTCCTAGCCAACCGAAGCAAGCTAAGCCTATCTCAGTTCTTTGGAGTGGTAAGCCAATAAACGATAATGTTGGTAAAGTTTCTAACTATGCAGTAGAGGAAGAGGAAGAGAAAAAGATGGAGACACCCTCTCCATTTAAGTTACACAAAGCGAACAATCCTATTGACCTCCTATTCCATTTCTAGGCCATTCAAAAAATGGTAAGCAAGACAAGCAATTTGATGAGCTTTTCATAATGCTATCCAATGTAAGTATCAATTTGCCCTTGCTTGATATGATTAAGAATATGCCTATGTATGGAAAATTTTTAAGGAGGTGAATTCTAAGAAAAGGAAGCTAGAGATGGAGGATAAAGTAATACTATCTGAAGTGATTAATGCAGTACTCCAGAAAAAATTACCTTCAAAAGCTAAGGATCCTAATAGTTTTGTCATTGACTTTAGTATGGGCAGTTGTGAACAGGTTAAAGGTATGTTAGATTTAGGTGCTAGTATTAATTTGATGCCATATGCCTTATTTAAGCTATTAAATATAGGAGAGCTGAAACCCACCAAAATGAGCTTGCAATTAGCTGATAAGTCATTGAGATTTCCTAAGGGGATTATAGAAGATGTGCTAGTCCAAGTAGGAGGGTTGATAGTGCCTGTTGATTTTGTGGTGTTGGATATAGGAGATGAGTTATCTATTAGGTCAGAATTGCATATCTTGTTAGGTAGACCTTTTATGGCAACTATTAATACTTTGATTGATGTTAAAAATGGAAAATTGACTATGACTTTTTTGGCCTAAACTGTTGAATTTTTCATTTTTAATAGATTATTTGTTCTTACCACATCACTTATTGAGGAATGCTCCTCTATTGAATCCTTTAATTCTGTTGTCAAAGATGTTTTCTTGCAGGAATCCTATGATAAAAAAAATGTTGCAGGTGTCTAAGTTGGTTGAGCTCAAGGAAGAAGTGTATGGGAGCTCTCAAATGTTCAAGGAATGGGCCAAATCTCTTTGTGATAAAAGTCATGTCCAAAAGTCCCTTGAACTAGGTATGAAAATACTACTCTATAACTCGTGGTGGTGTCACGATCTAGGTAAATCTAAACCTCACCAGAGTGCTCCTTTTATTATAAATGTGGTACATCTCTCTAGAGTAGTAGATTTGTTTAACTTTCGTAGAGATAAAAATTTTAGAGTCAATGGTCAGAGAGTTAAACCATATTTTGAGGGAGTGGGAAAATTAAGGAATTTAAGGTTCTTTGATGTCTTCAAAACCGTCCAGCTAAGATGATGTTAAAGAAGCACTCGATAGTAGGCAGCCCATCATTGTCTTTAAAATTCTGTTTTTAAAATTCTGATTGTGTGTTTTACCTAATCCTATTTATGAAAGTTGTTTTGTCTTTTGAGTTGATGATATGGCATAATTGATGGATTAAATAAATTGTCTTATGATTTGAGGAAAATTTTGCTAGCAATTTCAAATTTGAATGTTTCAAATGTTTTGCACTTGTTATGATCTTAAAATGTTTTTGTTTGCCTCTATTTTATTGCAAAGCATGATAGACTTTACCTTACCATGGTGAGAATATTTGAGCCTACACACTTTTTTTTTTATTGCAATATTGTGTGTACCATGTTGATTGTGCATTTCTAGAGCTTGCTTAGGTATACTTTTTAAGACCACATGTTAATTTCAATTCAACCATTAAAATGATTGAGGCATTAGGTTTCACTCTTTAGCTTTAATGGTGAACCTTGAATTTTTATTTCCTTTAGTGAGCCACTTTGAGCTTTGACCTTTTCTTTAGAAACAACATAATTTAACTTATCCTTTCACTGTAATTTTCATCCATTTTGTCCCTCATTGAGGTTTTTGAGCATTGAAAATCATTTTCTTGAAAGTTGAGTATATTGATATTGCTTGAGGTCAAGCAAAGTTTTTAAGTGTGGGGTGAGAGAACATATTGCCTTGGGGAACATGTTCTTGTATATATCATGATATTATAGACTTCATTTTGCAAAAAAATAAATAAATAAATAAATAAAAATAAAAAAGGGATCCCAATAAAAAAAATAAAATAAAATGTTTTTAATGAAGTCTATTATTCTTTGAACATGTGAATTGCATTGCAAGTGTGGTTACATAGAATATGGAAAGATTTTACAATTAATTTGTGAAGAAATTGGGAAATAGTGTGTCTTTGAGTGTTTCAAGTTGTTATTTGGTCTTTGAATGCTCAATAACTCAATGATAAACTTATTTTTCCCTTTTTCCTACCATTACCCTAGCGCCATTACAACCAAATGAAAGACCTTTTGATTGATGCCTTGAATTAAATTAGTGGTGGAGATTAGATAATAAGCAAGTTTATGGTAGTTTGCTTTCAATTTTGGTTTTGAGCGATCATTCTTTGCAACTTGAGAGAAACACTTAGTTGAGTGTGTAGTCTATCATGTTAGCTTTGTTTGGAGATAACTAATTCCTTAGAAGAGGAAACTTGTGCATACATTTGAAGTGTTTTTGCTAAGATTGCTGCTTTATGAGTACTTAGATTGCTTGATGATTGTTGAGTTCCTATTTTATGTCATAATTATTGCTTAAGGACAAGCAAATTTCTAAGTGTGGGGTAGTTGTTTTGTCATAATTTTATCTTATTTTTGGTTCTTTTAATTGTTAATTTATAATTTATTTTATGATGCTTTTAATGTGTTTGTTAAGTTATTTTCAGTTGCATTAATAATTGAAAAAATGGAAGAAACTTGGGCTAAATTGGAAAATTTGGCGGAATGTTGCACGATATGGCAAAAGGAATGTCATTGCAGCAGAAATGAAGCCCCAACGCCATGCAGCAAATCCTAGCACCACGCAGTAGCTCCCCTCCCGTAGCAGCTCCCCAGCATCCGCAGCAGCTCCCTAGCACCCCACAGCAACTTGCTTCTTGCTGCCTGCTTGTCCCAGCACCTAGATACCGATCCCAATGCCCGCTACATCACCTATGTGCTGATTTGGAAGATTATCCAAGATTTTGTAGGATTTTCATTACTAAATTATTTTAGGAAAGAAGGAACAAAAGAAGAAGTTTGGTTGATTTAAATAGGGCCATCTGGAGGAAGAGGAATATCTGAATTTTTTATCTTGATTTTGGGGGAATTTTGAGGGGAATTTTAGGAGGATAGTATCTTCTCTTCTAATTTTCTATTTGCTAAATTTTATTTTAGTTTTTCAATTTGGATACTTAGAGAAGATTATTTTTAGTTATTTTGGGAAATTCTTTGTGACGACGCCAAGAGATTGGGATAGAACATTGAATTGGTTTATAAGATTAATTTCTTAGTTGTTTTCATCTTTTGATTATTAAATTGAAGAATTTAATTCAATGAATTTGTTTGATTTTAATAACTTGGAGATTATCATTATATTTCCCATGAACTAATTTCAGTCTTGTCTAGAGTTTGTATGATGTGTTCATGATATGGAATTGAATATAATCCCTTTTGATTATTTTTATTATTCCTAATTGAATTGATTGATTGTTTGACATAGGTTTTGAGCGAAGAAACAAGAGTTGAAGTTCAATTCTAGAATTCGTTCCTTTAGGATTTTAAAACGAATTAGAAATATAAGTTTTAAAACTATGCTTTAGTTTTTAATATATGATTTGATAGAATGATTTCTATAAATGCGATTGCTAATAGATTGATTTTTATTCTTTGAGTTGTTAAAAACTAAGGTTTTAAGCATAATCAAATGGATATATTCATGAACATATAGGATTGATAAACTGAATATGAACCCTAGGCATCCTTCATTTATTGTTTTTAAACCTGTTACATTTTAATCTACATTTTATTTTAATTTCTTATTTTGCAATTATTCCTTTTTAAAATCAAATCATTCAAATTCTTTTCATTTAATTTGCTTTAAATTGAGACAAATATTTCCATTTGCAATTTCTTGAGAGATATGACCTTCAGTGCTTCCGATATGTTACTATTGTCCCGTATACTTATAAGTCATTTTTGGACAAATTATTTTAAGGCGAACAGTTTCATCATTCATAACCCTAAACTATGTAGACACATATAATATTAGTGTATATTCTCAATTTCTTTTAAATTTATAAGGTAGTCTCAATGGTTGTATAAGCGACAATGCAAATTTTGATGGAGTCTTGAGCTTGAATCCTTATTATTAAAATTACGATACCTATATTTTTAATTGATGTCCAATTAATTTAATCATATGGAATTACTTATTCAACAGTGTAATAATTCATTTTTTTTATATTGTTCGATGGTCGATCAATGCCATGACAATCGTACCCTATATATTTATTCAAATATAAATATTATACATTTGAATATTAATGTTTTTATTATTAGTATACTTAACAATCCCAATTTAATTATTAATATAATATTCCCCATCATTTCGTGCCCAAAAAATAACTACCTCAGTGCTACAAATAACTCTATGTATAAATTTTAAGGATGAATTCTGGAATATACAAAAAAGATCAATTATTAGAGTTAATATATTATTTGAAATTTTAAGGATGAATAATTTTCTTGTCTAAACCGTTCAAATTTTTTTTTATTGGAACAATAATTCAGTTATTTTTTCAATTCCAATGAATGTATCTTTTGGGAAATAAAATTGTCTCTTTTTTTTTCTTTACAAATACGCAACATGTATCATATTTAAATATTCTCATCCTCTTATTCTTCTTTTGTATTTGAATTACTTTTGAAAAAATAATCGCACAAAACAACATTCCAATTTTGCCATTCAGAGTTGATGCACACTAGGATAATCCTCCATCGGAAGAATCATTTGAGATAATATATGTGAGGCTAAAAGAGCAATTTGATGGATTAAAGAAAGAAGTTAAGAAGCATATAATGAGGATACTCAATAAAGTATCCAATCATTATGTAATAGATAAGATATTAGATGCGTATCCACTGATGAAACTGTATGACATTTTCCTTGAAATAGTTGAGGAGAGGCTAGCAAACCAGCAAATCCAAAATAATCCACACGCATAATAAAGCCAAAAATATTCCCGTGCAAACATAGTAACCCCACTTTTTTTTTTATAGTGTGTAATGCCAATTTTTGGTATTAAATCTATGGTTTTTATTTTTGTATTAAACAAATTTTTATATATGAATAAATGCTTGATTTATATATATATATATATATATATTCACATTGTTTGTACATATTTGGTTTTCATAATCATATTTATTTCGTAATTTTTTACTATATGCATTTAAACAATGTCGAGAATATCATAGCAAATATAAAAATTTATTGGAAATGACAAATGAATTTACCATCCATGTTTCTATCATCTTTTAATGACACTGTACTTTATTATTATATAAACTAAAGCATATACAATCTGTTAGGCCCACAAATATTAGAAAACAATACTTTTCTACAAAATATTAGCATGGTTTTTTTCTTAAATATCATCATCAAAGAGAAACTAGATTAACAATAATGAAAGGAAACGAATAAAACTGGAGAAGGAAATTAGCATGGTTTTTTTTTTAAATAAAGGATTTATACTTAACGTTGTTGAATCAGTATGAAGAAAACTTATTGTGAAGCATATGAGTACAAATCTTGTGTTTATTGACATTTTCAATAAATTGAAAGATCTTATGGAAACTGCTAAGGAAAATTATCAAAATGAAGATTATGAGAAAGGATCACTAGAGTTTTTTTTTTTTTTTTTTTTTTTTTTGTGTTCTATTTGAAAATTATTTTTAAATTATGTTTGTTATGTGTAAAATAATGTTCTTTATTAGTATTTTAATTTAGATTAAAGAAATTCATTAAAAAATTAAGTAGTTTTATCTTTTTTCTTTTCACTATTTATTATTCTTTAATTTTGGATTGGTGGGTTGGTTATCCAATCTTCTTAGAAATAACAAGATATCATATATTGCAAGAAAGAAATCTCATAACCAATAAGTTATAATGACTATATCCTCAAAAAATTAAAGGTGCCAATATATCATAAAATGGTACTCTATATGAAAATATATATAAGACTTAAATTGATAAATAAGAAGTTTAATTAAAGAAAAAAAGATGATAATTAGTTAAATAGAAATAGTTTATATATTTGCATCCTTATGTTATGAAGGAAAAAAAGGGAAAAAGTTTATCTTAAAAAATATTATTTTTATTAAAAATTACAATTACAAGTCCAACTAGTAACATAACAATACATCCTAAAAAAAAAATTTGTCTAAATTGCTGAATGTGAATTTGTTGCAATATAAAACCAAAGATTCAAAATAATTGCCAATGGATCTTAAAATGTTACTCCCTTGTTTAGTGAAATTTTTTTCACAAAAAGCAATATACGCTTCAACAACTTCTTCTTTTGTTTTGAATGACCTATATAAGCATCCATTGAGACCATTTACATTAGGTGCACACTCTTCCCAGCTACAATATGCTTTAGGTCATAATCCTCTGAAAACATAGAATTTATTTTTATTTTCTTTATTGAGTTGGGAATCCATACCTTATCACTGGCATTGCCTTTATCAATGGAAATTGCTTGATCATTCAAACTTCCATCCAAGAAAGCATTACACTCCTCAATAGCCTCGTGGTTTATTTTGAATGTCTTGTATATGCTGCCACTAATACCATGCACATTTGGAGCACATTCTTCTGATATGATGCAAATATGTATACCTAAACTAATCAATTAATAGTTAATTTTGTGTTTTGATGCATGAATTTTTTCTTTAAAGTGGTGCTTTTAATCTTGTTGTTAAGTGTTCTTTAAGTAATCTAGGTAACTCTCAAAGGATCAAGGGTTCTATGCATGAAAGGGAAGAAGTTTTGCAAGGACTAGCCAAGACAAGCTTGTGCCGACTCGTGCCCCATCGGTGTCAAGTCCTGACAGAAGACTTTGGTGTCGACTCGTGCCCTTTGGTGCTGAGTCATGCCAAAAGCCACATGGTGTGGACTCATCCTAGCCTGTCTCGAGTACTTATGGTGCCTTTTCATCAAAACACTTCACAAAAGGCTCCTTTTTGCAAAGGACATGATTTGGGACACCTAGAAAACTATAAATAAGAATGTTTTATAGAATTTTAGACATGTGATATTAGTATTATTCATATATTAAGTTAGTAATTAAAAGTGTAATTCAAGTGTTCAAAAGTTAGAACAAGATTGAAGAGTCACCAAGGCATTCAAGCAAAGCATTCAAGGACACTTCTTCAAAGTAAATTTCTGGAGCAAGGATTGAAGAAAATATCATCAAAGTTTCCTTTCCCTTGTCTTTTTTATCTCTATTCCTTGATGTTCATCTTGTCTTCTTGTCTAAACTTTGTCATTTACACTATGAATATACACTAGTTTGGTTTCTTTGAATTGCAATAAAGTATCGGTTTTAATCATTCTATTTCTTATATGCTTTGCATGATTTAGTTTTAATTGTGTGCTTAATTAATGTTGTATGTGTTTGATCACCATGTATAACATGATAGTCAAATTATTCACAACGAGAGTTGGGATAAATTGATGGAGAAACAATTAAAATTACTTAGAGAGTAGGAACTATAGTATTGGCATGAATATTTATGGTTCTGTTCTATCTCTATGATGACATGAGAATGCTCATAGACTCTAGATCAAACACTTCTAATTGACAACGAGAGTTGCTTTTAGGAATTATAGACCATACTCCCAATCATTGCATGCATATAACACATCTTGTTAAAATCAATTCTGATTTGTAATTCAATCTAATCAACATCCTTAATCGTAATATTAGTATAGTAGCATATAATTAGTTTTAAATCTCTTATTTAATATCTTTGCCTATCCATCCTAGTAACTATCTAATTAATATGAAATTTCCAAGTTCCCCGAGTTCGACACCCTACTCATCCTATACTAATCCCTTTGGATTTGGGTCACCCATAGTAGGCCTAACAAATTTTTGGCGCCGTTGCCGGGGAAGTTATTGTAATTTTTATTAATTTAGGATAGTGAAAAGTTGTTTTAGGTTTTTGTTTTTGTTTTATAATTTTTATTTTTTGTTTTAATTCTAATTGAACATGCGATAAAGTAGAAGCTTTAACGATCTTCTATTTGATCCTGAAATTGATCGAACTTTTTATGCTTTGCGTAGGAATAAAAAACAAAGAGAAGAAGATCAACACAACTTAATGGCCGGAGAAAGATGAACGTTAGGCGACTTTGCCATGCCTAACATCACAGATTGTATGGGGGAAATAATGGCTCCTTCAATTGAAAACAACAACTTTGAAATCAAACCTAGCATCATTCAAATGGTGCAAAATAATCAGTTTGGTGGTTTGCAAGGGGAGGATCCATATGCACACATCTTGACATTCTTGAACGTATGTGCAACATTTAAAATAAATGGAGTATCGGATGATGCAATTCGATTGAGGCTCTTCCCATTTTTAGTCAAAGAAAAAGCTCAAATATGGTTGGCAAGTTTACCAAGAGAATCAATCACCACTTGGGATCAATTGAAGCAAGCATTCCTTCAAAAGTACTTTCCTCCACAAAAGACTGTAAAATTTCGTAATGAGATCACCACCTTCAAGCAAAATCCAAATGAAATAATTTATACTTCTTGGGAAAAATTTAAGGAACTCCAAAGGCAATGCCCACATCATGGATTGCCCAATTGGATGATTCCTCAAATTTTTTATAACGGATTGACAAATGAGAATCGCAACATAGTCAATGCTGCATCTGAAGGCAAATGGATGGATAAGACAGCAAGAGAGGGTGTCACTTTATTTGAAGAACTTGCATCCCAAGGATAAATGGGAGATGAGACAACTATGGCAAAAGCAAAAGGGATGTTGGAACTTGACACTATTAACCTGCTAACAGCAAAGGTAGATGCACTCACCAAAATGGTAAGTAAAACTCAAATTAATTCTATTGAAAATACTGATGTTGTTTGTGAACTATGTGGAGGTCCTCATCCTTATTTCTAATGTAGTTCAAATGAGGAGGTAAATTATGTCCAAGGGGGATATAACCAAAGAATGGGTATGAACTCAAACACATACAACCATTAATGGAAGAACCGTCTTGGTTTTTCTTGGTCTAACCCATCCTCCCAATTAAACCCACTGATTAACCAAAATCTCAAACTAAATAACCCACCAAGTTTTCCCATGAAGCAACCCTATACTCCTACACCACCTAAATCTACTCTAGAGACCCTTCTAAAGCAGTTTGTAGGAACACAAATATCCATTAATAAACAAAGCGAGGAGCAATTTAAACAACTTAATTTCAAAATTAATTAACTTGCTACTCACAACAGAATTTTAGAAACTCAAATAGCCCAACAAGCTTCTTCCTCTAACCCTAAACCTATAGGTAAGTTACCTGGTCAACCAAAATTTGTTCAAAGAGAGACTTGCCAAACAATTACTCTAAGAAGTGGTAAGATGGTTGAAAATACTGCTAATGAGAATAAAAATGATATAGTAGGTGATGAAGAAGTAAAATTAGAAAGTAACTAAGGGAGTGGGATTAAAGGTAATAATAAAAATGAAAGTATCATACCACCTAAGGTTAATGATCCTAAAATAGATCTTAAGACCTTGCCCTTTCCTCAAAGGTTCATAAGAAGGAACCTAGATAAGCAATTTGGCAAATTTCTAAAGTATCTTAAAGATATTACTATTACTATTCCATTCTTAGATGCTATAAGGGATATGCCGGCTTGGGGTAAATTTTTAAAAGACATGGTCTCTCATAAAAGCAAACTAGAAGATTATGGTCTAGTATCTTTAGTAGAAGAATCTAAAGCCATGTTTTCTAAGTCCCCTCCTAAGCAAAAAGATCCTGGATGTTTCACTGTCCCATGCATGGTTGGAGGAAAGTATTTTGATAAAGCTTTATGTGATATTGGTACTAGTGTAAGTTTAATGCCTTATTCTATTTATTTAAAACTTAATTTGGGTGAACTTAAACCTACTAACATGTGTCTCTTAATGGCTAGCAAGACTATTACCTATCCAATTGGCATTCTTGAGAATGTGCCAACAAAAGCAGGTAAATTTATAATTCCTATAGATTTTGTTGTCCTAGACATGGAGGAAGACCTTGAAATTCCTATCTTGTTTGGAAGACCGTTCTTAGTAATGGTAGGTGCTATCATTGACATGAAGAAAGGTAAAATCACATTTGAGGTAAACAATTAATGCATAGAATTTGATGTTCTTAAGATGATGAAATCTTCACCTATGGAAGGAGTTAGTAGGATTGACTCTATAGACTTAATTGATGAATGTACAAATAAGGTCAAATATGAATGCATGAGTCAAGAACCTATTCCCCCTTACCAAGTCCAAGAAGAAGAGGTAAATCTTTTAGAGACTACTTCACATCATCACTCTTTCTGACCTTCTAGATTTGAACCTCTAGAGAGAAATAATGACCCAAATTCTTCTTTAAGAGAAGAAGTAAGTTTTGAACTCAAGCCTTTGCCATCAAATTTAAAATATGCATTCCTTGATTTTGAATCTAAATTCCCTTTTATTGTGAATTCATCATTGTCTTTAGAAAATATCAATCTTTTGTACAATATGTTGCTTAAACAAAGAAGTTCCATTGGTTACTCTTTGAATGATCTAAAAGGTATTGGCCTTAATATTTGCGTGCACAGAATAATCTTAGAAGATAATGCTAAGCCTTCCATTGAAGGTCAAAGGAGACTTAATCCAACTCTCAAAGAAGTGGTAAGAAAAGAGGTCACAAAATTACTTGATAATGGCATCATATACTCAATTAGTGATAGTAAGTGGGTAAGTCCTGTTCAAGTTGTCCCTAAAAAGGGTGGCTTGATTGTTATTAAAAATGAATCAAATGATTTAATCCCTACTAGGACTGTCATTGGATGGCGTATATGTATAGACTATAGAAAATTGAATAAAACAACTAAAAAAGATCATTTTCCACTTCCATTTCCTGACCAAGTATTACAAAAATTAGCAAATTATTCTTATTTTTTTTATTTGGATGGTCTTAGTGGTTTTTATCAAATACCTATCTACCCTGAAGACCAATCAAAAACCACTTTTACATGTCCCTATGGAATTTTTGCATTTAGACGTATGCCATTTGGTTTATGCAATTCACTTGCAATGTTTCAAAGATGCATGTTTTCTATCTTTAGTGACTTGATAGATGACTGCGTTGAAGTTTTTATAGACGATTTTAGTGTTTATGGAACTAACTTTGAAAATTGTCTAGAAAATCTCTCTAAAGTTCTCGATAGGTATAAGGAGCATGGACTAGTACTTAATTGGGAAAAGTGTCATTTTATGGCACAAGAAGGAATAGTACTAAGGCATATGGTATCCAAAAGGGGTATTGAAGTGGATAGAGCCAAGGTTGAAGTGATCACAAATTTGCCACAGCCCAAATGTGTTAAGGATATTCGAAGTTTCTTAGGACATGTCGAGTTCTATAGACGGTTTATCAAGGATTTTTCCAAAATTGCCAAGCCATTGTGCAATTCGCTTGCGAAGGAAGCTACCTTTGAGTTCGAAGAAGCATGTCATGAAGTTTTTGAGACCCTAAAGAAAGCTCTTACATCCGCACTGATTCTATAGCCACCTAATTGGGAGCAACCTTTTGAAATTATGTGCGACGCTAGTCATTTCACAGTTGGAGCGGTCCTTAGGCAAAGGAAGGAAGGTAAGCCTTATGTAATTTACTATGCAAGTAAGCTACTTGATGATGCCCAAATCAACTATACAACTACGGAGAAGGAACTACTAGCCATAGTTTATGCATTTGATAAATTTAGAGCATACTTGGTAGGTCAAAAGGTAATTGTATATTCTGACCATGCTGCTCTAAAGTACCTCTTAAGTAAAAAGGATGTTAAACCTAGGCTACTAAGGTGGATTCTTATGCTCCAAGAGTTTGATTGGGAAGTAAGGGATAAGAAAGGGAGTGAAAACCTTGTGGCGGACCATCTCTCTAGACTTGATCAAGAAGGTTTGAGGAAGCTTGATGATAGAGTACCAATACATGAGACTTTCCAAGGTGAGCATTTATTTAATGTTGTATCGCAAGAAATTCCATGGTATGCTGACATTGCTAACTTTCTTGTAAGTGGGATTCTTCCTTATGGTTTAGATTATAGGCAAAGAAAGAAATTTTTGCATAATACTAAATTTTATTATTGGGAAGAACCTTTGCTTTATAAAAGATGTACAGATGGGCTAATAAAGAGATGCATTCCTTAAGGTGAGATTCAAGATGTTTTAAAACATTATCATTCCTTAAATGTGGGTGGACACTTTGGTGCAATAAAAACGGCTTCTAAGGTATTACAATGTGGTTTTTGGTGGCCTACTTTATTCAAAGATGCTAGAGAATTTGTCCTTACATGTGATAGATGTCAAAGAATGGGTAATATATCTAGGAGAAATGAGATGCCCTTAAATGGCATTCTTGAGGTAGAACTTTTTGATGTATGGGGGATGGATTTTATGGGTCCTTTCCCTAGTTCTTTAGGCTATAAATATATCTTAGTTATGGAAGACTATGTATCTAAATGGGTTGAAGCAATACCTACTATTACTAATGATGCTAAGGTAGTCAAGAAAATGCTCAAAAAAGTAATCTTTCTTAGGTTTGGTACTCCAAGAGCTTTGATAAGTGATGGAGGTTCCTATTTCTGTAATAATATCATAGAAAGTCTACTTAAAAAATATGGAGTTAATCATAAAATAGCAACTCCTTACCATCCACAAACAAGTGGACAAGTTGAGGTAAGCAATAGGGAAATTAAGTGGATTCTAGAGAAGACTGTTTCTTCTTCTAGGAAAGATTGGGCATTAAGGCTAGATGATGCCTTATGGGCATATAAAACTGCTTTTAAAACTCCCATTGGCCTTACCCCATATCAATTAATCTATGGTAAATCTTGTCATTTGCCCGTTGAACTTGAACATAAAGCGTATTGGGCAACTAAGGCTTTGAACTTTGATATGGATAAAGTAGGTAAGAAAAGACTTTTGCAACTCAATGAACTAGAAGAACTAAGGTTAAATGCATATGAAAATGCAAAGTTATATAAAGATCGTACTAAGTTATGGCATGATAAGAACATTCTCAATAGGGATTTCCAAAAAGGTGAGCTTTTTTTACTCTATAATTCAAGGTTAAGACTATTTCCTGGAAAACTAAAATCAAGATGGTCTGGACCTTTTAAAATTATTAAAGTTCATCCATATGGAACTATTGAGATTGCTAATGACAAAGGTGAATCTTTTAAGGTAAATGGCCATTGACTTAAACCTTACCTTGCTGGTGCACCATTAAAACAATCAAGGTTAGTAGCCCTCTCTACTTAATAGTATGTTTATTTACTACATAGTATATTTATTTTAAAATTTTATGTTTGTTTATTTTAAATTTCATGTTTATTTAATTTAATGTTTAAGTTTTGATGTTTAATATTAATTTTATTTTAATACATACACATGATATATATAAAAAAAAAAAAAATTGACTGAGTTCATGCTGAGTCGTGCCCATAGGACACGACTCGTGACAGAACCCACCCATGCCGAGTCGTGCCCTATGGTGCCGACTCAATACAATGGACAGAATTTGAAACACCCAAAAATTTGAATTTCTACACTAATTTTTCTTTTCTTTTCATTCCTAATTCAATTGTAATTTGTTTTATTCTTATTTTTGGTCAAAAACTAACTTATTCAACACTCTTTTCCCAAGACAAATCAATGAAAAGTTGTTTCTTTTCCAAAAAGAATCACACCTCTTCCCAAAATATATGACTTTTCACATTACACTCTTACACACCTATAAAACCCTAACCCTTACAACACCACTCCCTTACCCTTTCTTTTCAAATTTTGAAAACACAAATCCTAATATTTAAATAATTCTTTCTTCTATTTAAACATCATCTTCTTCATTTCATCATTCACACTACACTATATTCACTCATAGTTGCAGAATTTTTCTATTTTTCTTCTCTATTTTCTAACTATGGGCAAGACCAAAGGATCAACTTCTTCAAGGCCTCAAGAGGAGCAACAAAAAGAAGACCTTGCATCAATGTATGAGTCCTCCTTTCCCATTCACTAACATGAAGAAGGAGCCAAGTTCTCTAAAATCAAACGTAGAGAAATTGTATCTTGTAAGTATTTTCCTCCCTCTTTAATTCATGTTGGCATGGAAGAAGTATTCAATCAAGTTCTTACCTCTTGTGGTTTGAAAAAGCTTGTAAGTATGCAAGAACATTCCTATGGCAATCTTGTTTATGAGTTTTTTAGTACACTTGATATCAATGATATAATTCTCAAATTCTAGAATTTAGATTGCTTGGCCAACCTTACCAATTAACTTACAATTTTATTCAAAAAGTTTTTGGTTTTAAAAGAAGTGGTGTTTGTGATGTCACTAATGATTTTAATGTTAATGACTTTTGGACATTCTTAACTGATATAGAAACCCCTTTTGAACCTAAAAAGGGGAAAGTAATGTTCATCAAGGATTTGAAATTCTAGATGTTGCATAAAGTCATTGCATGTGTTTTTTTTTGTAAAACTGAAACTAATAGAGTAACTATTCAAGAACTGTTTTTGATGTGGTGTGTTCATAAATCAAAGCAAGTGTGTTGGACATATTGGATTTTTAATCAACTCCTCATGTGTGTTACACATAATGAGCATCCATTAACACATGGTCATATTGTTACAAGCATTGCTAAGGGATTTCATAGACTTTCCTTATGTTGTCAAATACTCATATTTCACAAAGCAAGCCTTTGTACGAGGTGAGGTTATGGATGGAGACTTTAACCATGTTGCAGTTTACACACGATCTTGTTGGAAGGGGTTACATCACCCTATTTATAATTCGGATGAAGACTCCAATGATGATGTCCCACCACCACCAAGAGCCCAATCAACAGTTCAACTTGCATTACCACCATCATCCACTACTCAAGAAGAAGCAAGTGGCTCCACTCTTAGTGACCACCAACTTTTGGATGAGATTTTGGCAAACCAAAGGAGCATGCAATGTCAATTTACCGCTTTGGAGGCTAGGAACCAACGGATGAAGCACACGCAATATAGTATGGACTATAAATTGCGTAAGTTCTTTAGCTACTCCGGGTATGAAATTCCTTCACCACCACCACCCGATGATCAATGAGGTATGTTTTTTTTCCCTTCTCCATCATCTTCACTTTTCTTCACTTTGGGGACAATGTGACTTTCAAGTATGGGGGAGGGATCAAATGATGAAATTTTGAAGCTTTCTATTTACTTTTATGTTTTATTTTGTTTTGATTCTCATTTTCTTCATTTTTAATATATTTTGCATGATTGTTGTTTTGTTTAGTTTAGTATTTTGCAATTTGCATCAAGAATTTTGTCCTTATACTTGAGTTTCTCCATATTATTCTATCTTGATTAAGTTTTCTCATTCTGTTTTCTAACTAATTTGATGATCGTTCTTGACAAATGCCCAATTGATAAAATTCTTAAGTCTTTTTCTAGTATTTGTTAAGATTTTGTCTTTTTATCTCACTCTTATTGCTTCTAAAGATTTTCTAATTATCTAGTCAATTTTCTAATTTTGCTTAATTGTCAAAATTGATATAAGTTAAGTCTTTGAATTTGCATGATTTAAGTTGCCTAAAGGAAACTATAGCCATAATACGAGTTATGCATTAGTCAATAATGGATGAGGATACTAAAAGAACTATATTTGTTTGCTAATAAAAATGCATATTAAGTAAGTTGTGTGCAAATGAGTTTGCTCCTTAGTTACATTCAATTCGAAAGATATGTATGGTATGCCTATTAAATATGTACATTGAGTAAGTAGTGCGCGAATGAGTTTACTCCTTAGTCGCATTCTATTCAAAAGATGTACCTTATTTAATTAAAAAAAAAAAAGAAGAAGAAGAATAAGCAAACTATGTATCTAAAAAATGCCATAAGACTTATTGCATTCTTGCATGTGCTTTCTCTTGTCCCAAAGAAGGCTACTTGAATTTATTGAATTCTTGACTTAATGCATAGATACTTTGACTAGAAAAGCATGATTAGGTCCTTGACTAAATAATTGAATAACTTTGTTACCAATAGGGATGAGATAATTAGACAAAGCACAAAATTTATGCTATAAGACTTGTCATCCTTTATCATTGTTGGGCACTAAGAACTATATCATCAAAATATTAGCCATATACTCCTTAAATAAATTTTAAAGATTGTTTAATCAAGATTGTTTCATAGTTATCTTGGAGAAACTAAGTAATTTCCTTGTCTCTTCCCTCTTTGTTCTTGCTTGAGGGCAAACAAAGTTTAAGTATGGGGGAATTTGATATGATGCAAATATGTATACCTAAACTAATCAATTAATAGTTAATTTTGTGTTTTGATACATGAATTTTATCTTTAAAGTGGTGCTTTTAATCTTGTTTTTAAGTGTTCTTTAAGTAATCTAGGTAACTCTTAAAGGATCAAGGGTTCTATGCATGAAAGAGAAGAAATTTTGCAAGGACTAGCCAAGACAAGCTTGTGCCAACTCGTGCCCCATTAGTGCCGAGTCGTGACAGAAGACTTTGGTGCTGACTCGTGCCCTTTGGTGCCGAGTCATGCCAGAAGCCATATGGTGTCGACTCATCCTAGCCTGTCTCGAGTACTTATGGTGCCTTTTCATCAAAACACTTCACAAAAGGCTCCTTTTTGCAAAGGACATGATTTGGGACACCTAGAAAACTATAAATAAGAATGTTTTATAGAATTTTAGACATGTGATATTAGTATTATTCATATATTAAGTTAGTAATTAAAAGTGTAATTCAAGTATTCAAAAGTTAGCACAAGATTGAAGAGTCACCAAAGCATTCAAGCAAAACATTCAAGGACACTTCTTCAAAGTAAATTTCTGGAGCAAGGATTGAAGAAAATATCATCAAAGTTTCCTTTCCCTTGTCTTTTTATCTCTATTCCTTGATGTTTATCTTGTCTTCTTGTCTAAACTTTGTCATTTACACTATGAATATACACTAGTTTGGTTTCTTTGAATTACAATAAAGTATTGGTTTTAATCATTCTATTTCTTATATGCTTTGCATGATTTAGTTTTAATTGTGTGCTTAATTAATGTTATATGTGCTTGATCACCATGTATAACATGATAGTCAAATTATTCACAATGAGAGTTGGGATAAATTGATGGAGAAACAATTAAAATTACTTAAAGAGTAGGATAAGCACTTGGAGACAAGCAAATCCACTCTAAGGGGAATTATAGTATTGGCATGAATATTTATGGTTCTGTTCTATCTCTATGATGACATGAGAATGCTCATAGACTCTAGATCAAACACTTCTAATTGACAACGAGAGTTGCTTTTAGGAATTATAGACCATACTCTCAATCATTGCATGCATATAACACATCTTATTAAAATCAATTCTAATTTGTAATTCAATCTAATCAACATCCTTAGTCATAATATTAGTATAGTAGCATATAGTTAGTTTTAAATCTCTTATTTAATATCCTTGCCTATCCATCCTAGTAACTATCCAATTAATACGAAATTTCCAAGTTCCCTAGAGTTCGACACCCTACTCATCCTATACTAATCCCTTTGGATTTGGGTCACCCATAGTAGGCCTAACATCTTCCTATGTTATGTATATTCTAGGCCTAACACCTTTACAAACAACATAGAACTTGCAATGTTTATTCTTGATCTAAACTTCCATGGTTTCTAATTGTTACTTTTTCACTCATTTGTAACTCTTCCAATATAAATCACGCCCTGTGCTCAATAGTGAGTGAAGTATTAAGCAAATACAAATAAAGACCATCCTATCCATTTAAATGATGCCAGTTTGCTTTTTTACTTCATTTAATAATTTATTGTCTGTACATCTTTTTACTAATGGATAGTGTTGATAAATGCAAAGATAAATAAAATCCATTCCAACCAATGGTCTTATATTTTGTATTTCCTAAAAAAATAACATCTGGTACTAATCATTTATTGGTTAGCTTAGAAGTGGCTTTAAGCAAAAGTTATGAGTGAAATTTTTTCATTAATTTTAGTTCTACTTCAAGCTCAGTTGTAATTAAAAAATTTGAAAACAAGCTATTTTTTTCACATTCATAAAAAATACATAATCAATTTTCATTATCTCCATACAATCTTCTATGTTAAAAGTAACATGTTCTAAAAGCCAATCTAGTAGTTATAAGAGGGAAATCAATTATGAAATAGAGAGCTTAAATAGAGATCATGATCTTATGGAAAATGTTATGGAAATTGAAAGTCATTCAGGGAAAGAATCACGATGTTTTGAAGATATAGAGGTAGAAGCTTTGGTTGAACCATGTTTTGTCAATAGTAAGGCAAAGGAAGATCTGTTCAAATTGGTTGATAAAGATATCAAATCATAAAGCCTTGAAGATTTAAAGCATTTGTCTTTTAATTCTATTGTTGATGCAGAAGCATTCTACATGGCATATTTTTGGGAAATCATATTTGGAATCCATCGCAATAATATAGAGTACAACACTAAATCAAAGTTAATAATAATGCAAAAATAGGTTTGCAACTGCCAAAGATTAAGAAAATGTAAATCTAATTTAAGAAAACCTTACGTAAGGTTGGAACAGCAGTTGTCAAGATGTGGTTGCAAAGCTTTTTTTGTAATTAGCTATAAGAAAGATGATGGCAGTTATAGAGTGTCATCATTTAAATCTGTACACAATCATCTGCTCATGAATACATAATATGTTTATTTTTTTAGATCTTATAGAGAAATTAATACCATTAAGCAATGGAAATTGAAAAAATGAAAGGAGCTAGAATTAAAACATGCCAAATAATGGATTACATGGTTCAAACTGCTGCTGGGTATGCAAACGTTGGCTTTATTGTAAAGGATCTTTACAATGTCATTAGCTTTGATGAGAGAACATGCAAACTTGATAGCGATGTTGAAGCAATAATAAGATGTTTCACCACCCTTGTTGAAAATGTTCATGGACTTTATTGTAGATATGCAATTGATTAAAATAACAAATTTTGCCAAATTTTTTGGTCATACTCTAGATCAAGATTGGATTATAATAATTTTGGAGATGTCATAATCATTGACTTTACATACAAGACTAATTCTTTCAAAATTCCTTTTGTTGTATTCGTAAACAATCATCAAAACAACATAGTTTTTGGATGTGCATTGATACACAAAGAAAATGCTAATGCAAACTTATAGGTTTTCCATCATTTATTCACTATATAAGTGGTGACCAACCTATTTTCGTCATAACAAATGGTGACAAAGCTATTCAAGCTGCTATTCACAATGTCATACCATTAGCAAAGCATAAACTGTATTTTTTTTTTCAAAGGCACAGACTGTGTTTGTGGCATTTAATGCAGAATATGTTAAGGGTATTTGCTAATGAGGATTTTCTAAAGTGCTTCAAAAATTTCATGCTCAAAAATATTACGCTAGAAGAATTTGAGATTTCATGGATGTCGTTTATCAAGAAGTAAAACCTTAGAAGTAATAGATGGATAGATGAAATATATAACTACAAAGAAAAGTGGGCAGAGGCATTCTTCATAGGTGCCTTCTTTGCAGGGATGTCCACAAGCTAGAGATGTAAGAGTATGCATTCTTACATGGGTAATTTTTTGAATACTGACCTTAGTTTGTACAAATTTGTCAAGTAATATTTTAGGGGACTGAATAAAATTAGGTAGAATTGCCTATATGATGCTTTAAGATTTCATCAATAACTAGACTAAACCACCATTGCATGCTCATTTGAAATATATAGAGATGTCAACTTCCAAACACTACACTCAAGGCATTTTTAAAGAGGTAATAAGAAATCAATTGATTACTATTGTCTTGTATATTAATATGTTATTTAATAATGTTATATGGATTTATCTTTTTCAGGTCAGAAGGAGATCAATAAGGAGACCAAGTATACTCTTTTTACTATCAAAGATGTGGATGGATATAAGATAGTGATAATCATTAAATATAGGGACGATGCAACAAAAGAGACAAAGGTAACAATTTGTTACTTGGTTCACTATCTTTCATATACTTGTAGGAGGTTTGATCGTGGTTGGTGGCCATGATATCAAATGTTTTGTGCACTGGAAGCTGTTAACATGAGAGTGATACCTAAAGTTATGCTCAAGATAAGATGGGCAAAAGGCATTGTTTTAAAAGTTCATAGTGATAATCTACGATGCCAATAACAATCAAACATATAAAAAAAAAAAGATTTAGATCATTGCACAACCGGAGTTACCATCTTTGTAAGATTGCTTTTGAAGATGAAGAGCTTTACAAAGTTGCATTGTCTAAAATGGAGTCTCTATTATCTCGTTTGGCTATTGATTCTAATCAAGGAAATGATATTCCAATAAAAAAGGCAGCCTTTGGTGATAAACAACCAGAATATACTCAGAGATCCTTAAATCATTAAAACAAAAGAGGCTCCACCTAAGATGAAAGGTAAGGAACAGAAAAAAATGACACTATAAAATTTGCAAAAAAAAAAGGCCATAACAAATCAAACTACAAAAAGTTAAAATTGCTGGAGATAAAAGACAATGTTGAAAGGAGCACACAAAAAGGTTTTAATGAATTATATTACCTCTTTTGCTAGTATGTGATTGTAATATCTTTTATGGACGATTGTCTTCAAATAAGATAAAGAATAAATTTATTTTATTTTTTATTATTTAGCTCTTAATTAATGCCAAACCATTCTTGATAAAAATAATTTTATGATGAATTACAAAATAGATACTTCCATACCATGATTATGATCAAACTTTATTTATATTTATTAAATACCTTATATATGGATTCTAACATACATGTAAGATTACGTTCAGACATAATTAATAACTTATAATAAACTTGTAATACTACAAAAGATAATAAAATCATACTTAATTCAAAAAATTTATTTTCGAACTTGATGGATTATATCATACCAGTACTGTCATACCCTCAGGATTTCATCATTCATGATATTAAGCTTTTTCGTGGATAATGAAATTTATAATAAACTGATATTGCTTTTTTGACAAATGGTTTGACAAAATTGATTGTTAATAGGCAGGAAGTGTGATCAATAGTACAACTAATGATAGTGGAGAACATACATTTTAATATGCTGATAGTCATCATTTATTTTGATTTAAACAATAACCTTTTTGTAATTCCAGTAGTTGTAATGATATCATCATGCTATAATATTCCCAATGAGACTCTTTATTACCGATAGACTCTTATTTACTATATTGAAACCATGTTGCATTTTTCACATGATCACATATATATATACTATCTTTTTTATCAACTAAATAACTATGATGATTCCAAAACTTCGAATATCAAAGGATAACATCATGGATTTAGAAAATGATTCTTCTATTGTGAATAGGAATAGCTTCATTGGTGCAAGTAAGAATGACATTGTTCAAATATACAATATTATAGATGAAGCTTTAGATTTTATTAGTTTTGATTCTCTGGTTATTATGAATTTGATTCCCTTTTGTTATTTTTTGTATTTATATTTAGTCTTTGTATTTACATATTCTTAACCATATTACTTAATTCATGCTTAGGAATTTAGTCAACTCAAATGTAAAGATATAGGAAAATATGTTAAGGAGAGATTAGAGAAAAGCCTTAATGCATTGAATGAAAAGCAATCAACACCTTTACTGTGAATTTATGTTATCAATCAGGAGTTAAAATGAATGCTAGCAAGGAGACAAGTCCAATAACTTTGGGTTTGAAAATGAGAATATCCTTGGTTAATGTTTAATAAAATGGTGAAAGGTTTTGATGAAAATAGGAAGCAAGCTCTATCCAAGATTGAATTTGGAGACTTGGTCAAACTAGCTGATTTTATAGTGTACAAATCACTATTACTGAAGCTGGTAGATGCTTTTGACATGAACACAAAACATATATCTATTGGGAGCAGGAAATATATGCTTATAGCTAGTGATTTTCAAAGCATAATGGGTGTGCCAAATGGTAGGGAAAATATTGTTTTAGAGGAATATTTCAGTGCAATTTTTAGACTGACAAATAGTATTTGCACTCAACTATACTGACAAATAGTATTTGCACTCAACTATCTAAGTGTCTTATTATTAAGATAAATAATTTGGAAAAGAAACTTAATGCCACCCTTGGTGTTGATGATGATTTCATTAGAAGTTTCATTCTTTTCATTGTTGGGACTCTGCTAACCACAACTAATAGATATGAGATAAAGCAAATGTACCTATTTTCAATACTAAATGTGGAGGACATTCTAAAAAAAATTGGGCTAGTAATTTCTTCAAAAGGATGGTAAAAGGTGTAAAGAAGTTCAAGAACACACAAAGCAATGAAACATGTATAGCAGATTATGTTCTATTTTTTTAGGTAATAGTCTATATCTTTAAGTAGTTATGTTTTTAAACACCTTATTTTAAAATGAATTAGTACTCATTAAGCAAATAATTAATTATTTTTTGACCAGTTCTATTATTTATGAATAATTTAAGATACAAATAATTAGGCTTAGTATGGTGATAAGGATGACTTTTTATACTATATTGTAATGCCCGAGTGTTTTATAGTTCATTTTAATTACTAGTAATATCAAAGATTAGACTCTAGATGCTAGCCTAGTATAAGAAGTAAAAAGGGTAATCGATTAGGCATGTAGTAGTGCAAATTTAGGTGTTGTATAAGCCATGATCTTGCCGTGGCCATTTGTGACCTAACAAACTTGATAGAGTTCTTGTAACAATTGGTAATATGCATCAAAAAGATGAGAAGTTTAAGGATAAGGGTCATAATGGAGGAGAAGAAAAGGAAAAAAAGGGAAATCTTTAAGTAGAATAATGGGTTATGAGCTTATTGATGGGCCTTGAAATAACAAAGGCGCAAACCATTGCAAAGAAGAATTTAGCCTATTGGGACCATAGAATTATAGCATATCAAATGAGTATGAGTTAGAATATTATATGATGTAGAAAGATGAGTCATGCAATTTTGACTAAGTGAATATCCTAACTCAATTTGAACTCTTGCTCTTTCTACACATAAAACTAGGTACACTTGAGTGTCTTAAAACCTTGTAGTAATCATCACTTGTGTAGAGAAAATCCTAACCATCCAACAAACCCTAATCTTAACCATCCATCAAGGATTAAGCCCTAGCCATTAGATCTAGTCCAACCAAATCTCCACCATTCACCCAATTGCATATATATACATAGATTTATGTTATGTAACAACACTTTACTCACCAATACACCAAAAATTTTATGTGAAAAGATGAAGTTCTATCCACACTACTTACCACAAAAGTCTTGGTAAATTAGAAATAATCAAGGTAAGAAGCTATATATATGTGTGCTCTTTCTATATTTAAAGTCAATTCTAATACTAGGGTTGTTTAAAAAAAATTTTCCCAATTTGTAGAAGGGGATTTGGCCTAGAGATAAGGGCAAAAGAAGTCTTATATTGTAATTAAGTGCATTCATAGCTATTCTAGGTAGAGAGGAACAAATTAAAGATGTTAGAATGGCTTTTAAGAACATAACTCAAGCTTAGAGACCCTAGAGATGTATATAAGAAAAAGGGGAGATTTGATACCTTAATATCAAACGGTGATAGTTAACTAATGGTATGTATTATGTGACATGTTAAATTTGTATTTTTTGACTCAATTGAAGATTTGATAAAGAATTTAGGATCTTCCCCGAACTTGACATGAATGGGGCAAGTAGAACATATAAGAATAAGGATAAATCAACTTAAGTTTATTGGTGAAAATTGAATGTATAGGTATTAATTTAATGATTTCCTAGTCAAATTGAAATGTGAAAATGAAATTGATAGCTTTCCCAAAATCCTAGGGTTTATGGGGTAATTAGGAGGAAATAGAACATAGAATGAAATCATTGAATTAAGCAAGGAATTCAATTTAAAGAAATAGTTATTTATATCATTAGTTACTAATTAGTGTACATTTGAAATACTATGTATATAGAACCTCAAAGCAAAGGCAAGGAAACCATGCAAAACCGAGGAGAACCTTGATTCACTCGAAACTGTATGATCGATAGGAGCGAAAGAGTAAAGGTGAATACATAGTAATATAATGTAACCATGCTTTCTTGCAACCTTGGTGAATCATCATACCTTGATGTATACTGAAACTCGATTGATATTAATATGTGATTACTATTAATTGTTGAACCCTCGAAAACCCATATTTCATTACCATGTGATGTTGGTTACAATGATTCTTTTGCTTAAACATTATATTCGCTCAATGATGAGAACAATGCATATATCTACTTAACCCTATTGAATTTCTATTGTGAGACTTGATTATACTTTTCTGAATACACATAGCTAAGCAGAAATCCCCTTCTGATATAGGGTAATACATTGGACCATGTGCACTTGGTAATAGCCTGTGGATAGGGCAAAAGTACCCAACCTCTGTTAGGGGGGAACGCCTAACCACGAAACTTGATTAGTTTTGCATAATGTGATATGAGTATGTGAGTGAGAAAGGTTTAGACAGCCACTCTCACTCTTATATGTGGAAGGTCTTCGCTTCTAAAGCATGACAATTTCTGCTAAAATGCATCTTAAAATGCAATGTAACCTGTTTGGGCTGACATGATCTCATTGTTATCTTGAACCAACCTATGTGATATATTTTATGTTGTTCTTGTACTACTTTACATTAATGCGTACTCACTGTGCTAGTCTCATCTGTTAGTGGTTATGATTCTTTTCAAGTTGAAATGAACTAATAGTAAGGTAGATTTTGAAATTCGCACCTTGGTTTGAGAACTGCCACGGCATCATCTTATAATACTTATGCTATTTTGGAAGACTAACGAACTAGAGCTCCATGGGATTTTCAGGCATAGTATTAAAGTATGTACATTAAAAAGTGATATAAATGGGTAATGTTAGTAGTTGTGTATGAACATCTTTACTAGTAAATAAGAATGTATGGATAATATTAGTTAATGCTTATGAATGATGTTCTATTTGTAAACATAGAATAGCCTTAGAATGCAATGATTAATGAGATGGTTCTGATCTTGGGGAAAACCTTAAGAATAAATGTGTGTGTGTGTGTACACACACACACACACACACACACACATATATATATATACACACACATATATATATACGCATATATATATATATATATATATATATATATATATATATATATGTGTGTGTGTGTGTGTGTGTGTGTGTGTGTGTGTGTGTGTATACACATACACACACACACACACACACATATATAGTGATTATCATATCTGTTGTGTTCTACAGATTTAGATGACCTTAGGTTTTCCTAAACTCTAAGACCGTCATGGCTTAAAAGTGGGTCGTGATATATAGACTGCCATGGTTTGATTCCTATTTATTTAATCATATATGATTAAGATTTATTTATAATTTTTTTACTATTATTTTTTTGAAAGCTTTTATATATATAAAAATTAATTCTATAACTGAATTCAATAATAGTTGAGACTAATGTAAAATAAATATTGTGAATCTAGGAATTTAAAATTTTATCTTATTATGTTATGTATCAAAATAAAGACAAATATTTCTTTTTTGAAAAAAAAATATACATAAGAGTAAAAAAACATTGACAAATGAAAAAAATTGATGTTAAAAGAATAAGCAAGAATGAAAAAATTAAGTAAATTAAGTATAGAAGTAAAACTAACATACAGTTGACTAATAGAACAATAATGCCATAAAAAAATTTTAATCCATTTAATTTTTATTAGCGTCACATGTCTCAATAATAGGGACAAGCTAAAGAGAATGTCCTTAACACTCCTCTTGTATGGTTTTCTTCTTTCTCTTAATGTATATATAGCTATTGTATTCACTTTTTCAATTCATGTGTAAAGGGTTTATTGAAAACCCAACTTTGGTTGGCTTTCTTGATGGCATTATTGGTAATTTTACAAACTTAAGAAGTCTAATTACGACTAGAAATGGGGTTTATGAAAATATTCCATGGGATTGGGATTGAAAATGTGCTGAATATGGAAGAAATTATTATTCTATTATTATTATTATTTAAGTAGTAATTTATTAATTCCAACTTGAATTTAAACTATTTAAGTTTATTTGAGTATTAATATACCGAATATATACAAAATAATATATTAGTGCTTTATCAATTGTGTAAAAATAATAAATATGTTCAAGACTTGAATATTAATTTTGAGATTAAATAAATTTATTTGAGTTGAATATTAATTTTGAGATTAAATAAATTTATTTGAGCTTTATTTGGGATTAAATAAATAAATAAATTTATTTATTTGAGTATTAATATACCAAATATATACGAAATAATGTATTAGTGTTATACCACTTGTGTATAAATATATAGCAAAGTATACCAAATATCAAACATATATTAGACATATACCAAATATATACATAATGTGTACCATATATATATATATATACAAAACATATACCGAAAATATATTAATTTATGTTTCTATTCTTTTCATGAACAAATTCAAAAAAAAATACCAAATATATACTATTTGCTTAAAAATATATCAAACATATACATAACGTATACCATATATATTCAAAACATATACCAAACATGTACCCTTTTTTTTTTTTTGTGAACAAATTGAAAAAATATATCAAATATATACCATTTGCTCAATAAAATATACCAAACATATATTTTAGTATATGTACACTGATATTTTATATCTTTAATTTTTCAAAATTGAAATTTGTATAAATTAAAGTAGTTATAGATACCAAGCATATACTTAATATAAACTGAATTTTGGTATATGTTATACAATTTACTATTAGTTTATTTTTCTTTTTTTTTTTTCAAATTTGCAATATATACACACGCACACAAACAAAGTAGTTGCATAAACCAAACATACACTCAAAGTACACCAAATTGTTGTATATATACCATTTAGTATTAGTTTATCTTTATATATATATATATATATATATATATATATATATATATATATATATAAAAGATACCAAACATATACTTAATGTACACCAACTAAATTTTATCAATTAATTGATTAAATATTATCAATTTATTAGATTTAATTAAATGAAAAAATGCTGATGAATTTTGATTTGATGATATTGTTTCAAATGATAGTTGGAATGGTAAACAATAAGATCACAAACTTCTTAATCTTAAGTTCAACGCTTACTTATATGAGATAGTTGCTATCAACTAAAAAATTTAATTAATATATTATTTAATTATTTTAAAATTAAACATATATCATTTTCTAGATTTTTTTTTTGAAAAAATTAAAAAAAATACCAAACATATATCATTTGCTAAAAAAAATACCAATGTATATGTAAGATTTTTTTTTTTTTTTTCTAAATTCAAGTCTAACTTCAATAGAGACTAGAGTAAAAAAAATATATATATATACCAATGTATCATCACGTGAAAAATGCTTGCGCATCACTTAAAACATTTATCTTGCCTGTGGTATTTATTAATAATATCTATTATACTAGTTGAAAGCTTGCGCTATGCACAGTTCAATATAATTTTATATTTAAGTTATTATTTTAAATTTATAAATAAAAAAAATCATATGGATATAAAACTTTATGTTATGTTCAATATAATTTTATATTTAAGTTATTCTTTTAAATTTATAAATAAAAAAAATCATATGGATATAAAACTTTATGTTATATAATTTTACTTTGTATATTATTTTTAAATTTTCATATTTTAAAATCTCAATATAATGTAGAAAGCACTTATATAAGCTTAAAAAATAAAAATTTAAACTCTCATATATTTGCTTGTTGATGAATCAGATCTCAAATTTATTTGTGCATAACTCATTTTCTGATTATAATTTGTACTTATTCTTTTTCTCTTCATTTTCATAAAAATCACAAAACCACTAAAATAATAATATAGACTTTTTGATTTCTACAAAGAGAAGAAAAAATTAATTTTAGTTTCTAAATGTGCATGTACATACTATAATATAATTATTTAAAATTTAAAAAATACCTTCATAAAAAAAAATAAAAAGAGAAAATATTGAAAAATAAAAACATTAGAAGATAAATAGAGACTTATCAAATGAAAATGAAAAATGAGGGAGACAAAGATAAAATTATTGTCAAATGAAAGTGAATAATAAGAAAATCAAAGATGAATGCCAATTTTATATCCCAAAAATAAACTCTAAAATTAAATTGAAATAATTAGGATATTAATTATGATAAATGTATAATCAATTTGAATAAATGATTGGTTAAGATGTATTTATAATTAATTTGAATATATTTAATATAATTAATTACAACATATTAGTATAACGTAAAATTTATAGCTTACTTACCATGTAGATTAATAAAAAAAAAAATAATATGTGGCAAATATATTTCATGTGGTAAAATCTAGAACATCCTCCCTCTCTCTCTCTCTCTCTCTCTCTCTCTATATATATATATATATATATATATAATACACATTAGATTACATTTAAATGAAAATCTTATTATTTATTCATATATTTATTAAGTTTGAAAATTGTATCTCTTATAAAAATTAAAATGAAAACATGATCACTTTTAAATATTTATAATCATAAAAATTATATTAATTGTCATTATGACTATCTAAATATTAACACTAAATAGTATATATGCATATAGACCAAAATTAAAGGAAATAAATAATATGAGAACCAATTACATAGATTGAAATAAAAGAAAATAAATAACATGTAAACTAATAGAATGTAAACATATGATAAATATATGCCACACGGCAATCAATAGAATATAAATACATAGTGAATATATGATACATGGCAAAAATTAAAATATTTTAAGCCAAATAATATATAGACCAATAAAATGATAACATATGGCAAATATATGTTATTTGGCTTTATTAGATTTGGGGTCAATCTAAATTTGGCATTATTTTTTTATTCAGAAATGCAAAATTTATATCACCTTTTTTAGATTTCTAGAATATTCTTTTCAAGTTAACACGTGTCCATGAAACCGATGACTCATTATAGCCATTCCTGACGGTTCATGTAGCCGAGCGATACACAAGTAATACAAATTATTGATTCCAAATTATAAAAATCAATTATTACATTAGTTAACTATTATTAAATAAATTAAGAATAGAATTACAAAATAAATATATACCAAACATTAAACATATAAGAGACATATACTAAACATATAATTAACATATAAAAAATTATTATACATATACAGTTTACTATTAGTTTATCTTTTTATTTTTTCAAATTTGTAATTTATATATATTAGAATAGTTCTAGGTGCCAAATTTTGGTATACATATATCATGTACTATTAGTTTATATATTCTCTTTTAATTTTTCAAATTGCATTGTCTATATATTAAAATAGGTGCAGATACCAAATATATACTTAACGTATATCAAATTTTGGTATATGTATATCATTTAATGTTAGTTTATATTTTTAATTATTTTTAAATTTGCAATATCTATGTATAAAGTAGCTGTAGATATTAAACGTATACCAAATTTTGGTGTATGTATACTATTTACTGTTAGTTTATCTTTCTAATTTTTCAAATTTGCAATTTATATATATTAAAGTAGTTGCAGATACTAGACATATACTTAACGTATATAAAATTTTGGTATACGTATACTATTTACTGTTAGTTTATGTATCTTTTTAATATTTTTAAATTTGCAATAAGTATATATTAAAATAATTGCAAATACTAAATATATACTTAACGTAAACCAAATTTTTATTTACATAAAGATAAATTTTGAGAATTGATATATTCCAATTAATTTTATTAAAATTGCGTTGAGTTGAGTTAAATTGTACTCTTAAGAATGCTAGCTAACAGATAGGTGACCAACACCATAAAAGATTTTATTGTTTGTTGATGATTACCTTAATTTAAATTATTTAGAGGAAACTACATACTCCATTGTTTTTTTTTTTTAAATATATTTTTATGATCACTTTTTTTTAAACATTATTATGTTCTATTGTTATCTTTTATATGTTTCTTTTTTTCTTTTCTTTTATTTTTACGATACTCTATAAATCAAGAAAAAGGGCATATTCCATAAAAGGGGCATTTGGACTCATGACCTAATCAATGGAAAATGACGTTATAATGCAGTAAGTGATGGTGGAGTGGGACGCAGAGTACAATTAGTAAGTGGAATCTACTGTGCAAGAGATCAAGTGTACACTTAATTTATCTCCTTTATGGTACTGTGCGAGATTGCAAGAGTGCAAATTCTCTCGTCCATTCATGAAAATTTTGTCTTTTTTATTATTATTTATCATATTTATTTCATTTATCTAATCGAGTATTTTTATAGCATTTTAAAAAATTTATTCATAAAATTGTATTAATAAAATTTATTAATGAATTTTAAATTAAATAAAAGTATATATTATTCAAATTAATAAATTTAAGTATAAATTACTAAAATTATAAATTTGTAAAAATATAATTTAAATTTGAAAATTTCAAAGAAATTTATTTTTATATAAAATAAATTTTACATTTGAATTTATTTTTATATAAAATAAGTTTTACATTTGATTCTTTCAATTTATATTATGTAAAAGGCTAATAACTCACAGTACTTTTTAAAATTTTAAATCATTAAATTATCTTTATAATATAATCAATAATAAATAATTTTATTAAGAAAAGTTCTATCATTATAATAAAGAAATTGTTAATTAGTGTTAACAAGCAATATTATATTTCATATATAACAACATACATGTATAAAGTCATGCAAAATGCATATGGTAAAAATTACATTTAAGAATATATAAAACATATATCGTTTGCTTACAAAAATGTACCACTTATATACGTAACATATACTATATATATACAAAATAGATACCAAACATTATACCATTTTTTGGCTTTGTTCTTTTTTTTTTTTTTTTTTTTTGAACAAATTGAAAAAATATACTAATACGTACCATATATGTACAAAATAGATACCAAACATATATCATTTTTTGGGTTTTTTTTTTTTGTGAAAAAACTAAAAAAAAATATACCAAACATATACATAACATGTACCATATGTATACAAAAAAGATACAAAATCTATATCATTTTTTGGGTTTATTCTTTTTCTGTGAACAAATTGAAAAAATATACTAAATATATACCATTTGCTCAAAAACATATATGAAACATATATGTAACATATAATATATATAAAAACAGATATTAAACATATACCATTTTCTGTGTATATTTTTTTGAACAAACCAAAAAAAAAAAAATCAAACATATACTATTTGCTCAAAAAAATATACCAAACATATAAAATGTAAATAAATGTCTAGTAAAATTAATTTTATGATGAATGAGATCCATAAATTTAAATTGACTGTAATTATATATTTTAATTTTAAATTTGAATTTTCATACAGATTTGCAAGTAAGAAAACAATGAATTTAGTTATAAGAATCAAGAAAGTAATTATCATTTAAATTTTGGATTTCAAACATTTTTTAAATAATAGACTATCAAGGGAAAAAAGTGGATGGAGGCATAATAGAGAAGGAGATAGATAGATCAAGAAAATGCAACAGTAATGTAATGTTTGTATCTCAATCAAGTAAAATACTAATGATTACCATTCAAAGCATTTGCCACATTCACCAAATCTGATTCAATAATCATAGAGTTGACGCCACAATCCCAAGCTAGGGAAGTGCCATATAAAACGGCCCTTGCCTTAATAAGCTTCATATTCAAACAACCCTCAAAACATTTCCCCACAAAAGCCATGACTTGGCTAACTCATTGCGGATAACCACCCCTAAACTAGTTCAAAGCTATCGAGGTTGAACTGATGCAACTACGTTAACCTTCACATTTATAGTAGTAGGAGGAACCAGCTTGAAACATGAGCAGGTCCTTGCACTTTTATTTACAAATTAGCAGCTTGAAATTCATAGAAAGCCTGCGTAGCAGTAGAGACAAGAACTGAAACATCACAAACTTTATTTCCAAAGACCAATCAATTTTTATGAGACTAGTTTCTCACCAAAATACATATTTTTCCCTCTAAATTTGTCATGCTTTGTCATTTTACTCTATCAATTTAATCAATTTAATACTTGAATTTAGCAAATTAAAACTATTAAACACTTTTTTTTTTATCTAATTTGGGGGCGCGTCTATAGCACGCATGCTGGCTATGATATGTGAATCATTTATTTTTTTTTCTGCTAACATGGATAACTTTTTCATTAGAATGTTAGGTTTTTCACTATTTAAAAGATAATTGTTATAAATATAATGGAAAATAGCAATAACAAAGAATATAGAGAAAAGAATAGTTTTATAGATCTTTCATTCAATAGTATTAAGCCCTTTATATAGAGTACAGAAGGGAAAGAAATAGGAAGTTTTTCTAATAAGGAAAATACAATCAATACTAATATGGAAACTAAAACATTCATGTATATGGAAAGACATCAATCAAATCCTATAATATATTGTAACACTCCCCCTTGATGTCTTTTACAAAGAATATACCTCGTCAAAATCTTACTAAGAAAAAACTCTGTGGAAAAAAATCTTAGTGAAGTAAAAAGAGTACATTAATTTTATAGAGATTTACGCCATAACATTGTCTCGTTAAAAACCTTGCCAGAAAAACCCAATGGGACAAAACTTAGGCTAAGGAAAAAAAGAGTACATTGTACCAAAATCTCCCCCTCATAAAAACATGATTTCTATCAAATATCTCTTAATCGGCGCATGCTAATTTTATTGACTAACTTTTCAAATGTGGTTATAGGGAGTGCCTTTGTAAACAAATCTGTCAAGTTGTCAAACCGTATACTTAATGATATTTAAGTAATATCCACATATAATAATCTATTTATAGTACTCCCTTAGGATATTACTTGCGCTATGAATATGCCTTGTTAAGAACCTTGCTAGAAAACCCAGTGGGAAAAAACATAGCTAAGGAAAAGATTACATTTTATGTGCTATTTTATCATTGCACAGATTGTCTCATTAAAACCTTTGTCCAAGAAAACCCTGTGGGATAAAAACTTGACTAAGGAAAAAGAGTACAATCATATACTAATTCGCTTCCCCTGATGATGACAGATTTTAACACGGCGTATACTAATTGATGAAACAATGCCGTTTAAATACCACATTAGGTAAAAACTTAGTACATAAGTCTGTTAAATTGTCACTCAAGCGAATTTGGTAGGTATCTCTTCTGGAGCTTATGTATATACAAGAATTTGGGTGAAATTTATGTCTACTTCATTACCCTTAATATAACTACCTTTAATTTGTGCAATAAAAATCACATTATTCTTAAAATACAATGGGAGTATCTTTTAGTGAGGTCCTTTAGGACCATAAAAATCTTTATAAAATTGCAGTATCACCATAAGTGAATACATAGGCAGTCTAAAATCTACCATCATGGAGACTAAACAAATAATCAAGATTCGCATGTAGACCAATTTCAAATATGAATTATAATATTAATAGTATATTGAAGATAATTTTTTTTTACACCACTCTAATATCTCTTTATAGGTGCAGAGCTATACCTAGTTAGGAATTTTTCTTACAAATGCAATATCAGACCTGATGTAATTTGCAAGATACAAAAGTGCCCTACAGCACTTATATATGGTACTTCAAGACCAAATAGCTCTTTATTATCTTTTTTAGGTCTAAAATAGTCTCTCTTCACTTCTAGTGAGCAGACCACCTATTGGTGTGCTCGAGAGAGAAGATTTATCCATGCAAAAATTGCTTAAATATCTTTTCCACATAAGTATACTAATGTATTAGGACTCCTTAATAATTGGTCTGCAGGCCGATACAAAATTTCATTTCCTTTAAATTTTCCATCTCAAACTCACTTTTCAAATAGGTACATACTTATTTGAGTTCATTAGGAGTCACATTGATATTTAAATCAACTTATACTGCAATAATAACATATACCATTCTATGGTCTTTTATGAATACAAATGGACATAGTGTATTATTCACATATCTTTCTTTCAATAAGAATTTACTCAAACAATCATACCACATGTCCATATTGCTTTAATCCATACATAGATTTTTGCAATTTGATGAAATATATGTCACATGTTTAATGTGTATTCATTTATGATATACTTAGTCCTTATGGGACTCTTGTTGCTTTCATAAGGCGTATAATAAGCCTTTCATTAACTGTCATATTAATTAAGTATCGGCATATGATCATTTCCATATAAGAGAATTATTTTTCTCATTGTCAATGATAGAACGAGTCTAACTCTACTTTAATTGCCTCATTCCATGATGATCAATCATGTTTATGCTAATATTCAGTTATACTTATAGATTATGGATCCATATTTCTCTTGTAACAGCAAGAGCTACTGTTGAGGCAAATTCATCGTCGATGATAATTAAATTTCTATCAACTCTTTCTTGTATCACAAAAATAATTGAGATTTTATAGTTTTTATTTATATGATCATCAACTTCAGAAGCCATATCTAGATGATCTAATTATTCCATTGTCTCAGTCTATGTCTCATAATTGGCTATAGCTCTTTGACTGAGATTTTCCTCTTCAGGAGGTTTCTCTTTAGGAGATTTTATGAGTGGCGCTACTTTTCTTTTCCGCTGATTTTTGTCTTTAGTTCCAATTCTTCTGGTGTGTAGTGAGATTGATTGATTTTCTATTTGCAATTGGAATTACAACCCTTACTAGGGTATTAGTAGCTGTAATATGAGACTTTGTCACTTTTTTAGTATCTATAAATGAATTTGGCAGTTAAGTTCCAATTTGTTGCAATTGTATTATTTTGTAAACTTCTGGTTCATCTAACTTGTACATGGATCAAAATTATTTAAAGGGTTTTCCATCTAATAAATTTCTCGACATTCTTTAGCACTGCAGGTGCTTTTCCTCCCCCTAATGTCCAAAAATATGCCTCATCAAAATAAATTAATAGTCTCTTTTGTAGACCCATTATTGCACATTGAGATAGATTTAATATATTCATGGCACAAAAAAATTTACAACTTATATTATTACACAAGTTTCAAGGGAGAATATATATGATATACACAATGGCATTCAAGGTTTAATTATTGGACTATAAGTTCAATGCTTGAACTGCAGGTTCAACGCAATATATTGTACATGTATACTAGGGATAAAACAATAATGAAATAACTCATTATAATACGCAACTTATAAAATCCTTGTAAATTACTCCTTCAACGAGTTTACATAAAATCATCAATATTAAATTGAGTTGTGTCCTCTATATGGGCGGTTCCTCTTTTAGAATCTCATGATCTACTAAATGATTTATAGCATTCACTTCAGGGAATACAGTTGTACTAGTGGGCATTATTTGATGATTTCTCGTTAGCAATTATTCTTTCAGAATTCTCATTATCTACCAAATGATTTATAACATTCACTTTAGGGAATGCAGTTGTACTAGTGGGCATTGTTTGATGATTTCTTATTAACAATTATTCTTTGCAACCACTAGAAAAATAATATTTGTAAATTTTCACTTTTTATACTGCTACTACAAGAGCATGTAACTTTATTACCATACAATTTCAGCTGTGAAGTAATTTTAAACATGATTGAATTATATTCTCAAATAGATTTCATGTCTTATAGGCGTAAATTTAGCCAATCATATTGAGCTTATGGTAGTACCACATATTTCAAGTGATTATATTTATCTTTAAAACTCTTCTAGAAAATATAAAAATCATTAATAGTGAAATATTCAACCTTTAAATCCTCATTTAAATGAAATTTAAGTAGATAATAGTTTTTACTTTTGCTAGCATCTAAATGCATTTTCTTATCAATAACTCATGTTAAAAATTATTGCCATTGAATTCAAGAGCATATAAAAATTATCAACCAAACTTTAATTCACTATACTTCACTTTATTTAAATAACTTAATTTACATATATTTAAAATATATCTAAATAGACCAATCAGAAAATAAATTAACATTAATTTTAACAAACATTAAATTCATAATTTATCTTACCAAGGAAAGATAAGCACTAATTATGCTTCTCTATACCAACATAAATCCAACAATATATGCAATCTGAAAATAAATTCATCAATTCACAAATTAACAAAACCATGTCACTTATATAATTTATATTCATCTCATCTCATATTTAAATCTCTAATTGCTTTTACATCTAATGCATATTGACATAAGTAAATTCAAAATATATATAACACACACAACTTTCCTGTAGGCTATTCAACTAACATATATATATATATATATATATATATATATATATATATATATATATATATATATATATATATATATATATATATATATATATATATATATATATATGTATGTATGAGACGTGTATTGTCCATAAAACAAATTTTGAGTTAAGATGCTAAGACCGAAGGATATGTAATAATATATACACTAGTAGAATTGATTTCAATTTAATGAATCAATTAAACCTATTAATATGAATGCAAAATCACCCTTTCCTCACAAAGCAAGTCAATCAATCAATAAATGAATAATTTAGGGTCGGATTTTATGACCAAAAAAAAATTATAAGCCATGACTTTAAAACTATGCATAAAATGTGTTGTTATAATTGATAACTAATTAAAAGTTGCAATTCGATTGGTTAATCAAATAGCCCATACCCATCATTCCAATACATATAAACAACAATGAAACACCCAAAATAGAAAAATCAAAGCAAAAGGGTTTATCTTAATATTATGGCCATACGCAGGTACTTTATTGACATCCAATTTATTCAACGCGTGTAGCTTAAATGAAATTTATTAGTTATTTAGGAATATAAAATATCAATTTTTCAGGGATGTCTATTTTATTTATTTGATTAGTTCTTCAGGAACTGTAGAGATTATCAGTTCTTTCAGGAACTATGGAGATTATCAGTTCTTTTAGGAACTGTAGAGATTATCGTTTTTTCAGGAACTATAGAGATTATTGGTTATTCATAAACTAGAATTTAAAATATAATGCTAGTTTTTCAGGAACTATAATTTAAAATATAGTTCTAGTTCTTCAAGAACTTAGGCCAAAAATTATTCAGGAATTTATATCTTAGTCGTTTATTTAATTAGTTCTTCAGGAACTGTAAATAATACTAGTTTCTTCAGGAACTAGAATTTGAAATATAGTGCTAGTTCTTCACTAGAATTTAAAATATAACGCTCGTTCTTCATGAACTAGAATTTGATTAATATGGTACTAGTTCTTTGGGAACTATAAATAATATTAATTTTTTCAAGAATTAGAATTTAGAATATGGTATTAGTTTTTCAGGAACTATAAATAATACTAATTTCTTTAAGAATTAGAATTTAGAATATGGTACTAGTTCTTCAGAAACTAGAAATAATACTAATTTCTTCAAGAATTAGAATTTAGAATATGGTACTAGTTCTTCAAGAATTATAAATAATACTAATTTCTTTAGGAATTAGAATTTAGAATATGATACTAGTTCTTCAGGAACTATAATTTACTTAATGAAAATTAAATAACATCAAATAATAATTTTTTTTTCATAAAAATGATAATCAAATTATTATTAAAATAATAATAACATATAACAAGAAACGAAAACATATATATAAAATAAAATAAAAATGTTTTCATAATAATATAATATGATAACATTTATTTTATATAGTAACAAAACAAAAACCAATTCATAATAATAATAATAATAAAAAGTTTTGCATGTTAACATAAAAAAAAAAAAATTATATCAAATAATAAAAAAAAACGATTTCATTGTTGGGAAAAAGAATGTATATGCAAATTTTTTTATGTCCACATCAAAAAGCACAAAATATATATATATATATATATATATATATATATATATATATATATATATATATATATATATATATATATATATATATATATATATATATATATATATATATATATATATATATATATATATATATATATATATATATATATATATATATAAACATATATATATATATATATATATATATATATATATATATACATATATATATATATATATATATATATATATATATATATATATACATATATATATATATATATATATTTAATTTCATTGACACAATAAGGTGAATACATCTCGAGCATATATGCGTATTAAGTCATAGGCATATGTCTTTTTAAGAACATATATGATTCATATGTCATTCAAGATGAGGAAAAAAAAACCTTGAAAAAGCTTTTAAAAAAAATGGTAGAACAAATTTGTACTGATAACGTGTTATAAATATAATGGATAAGAGCAATAACAAAGAATATAGAGAAGAGAATAGTTTTCTAGATCTTCCATTCAATAGTATTAAGCTCTTTATATAGAGTACAAAAGGGAAAGAAATAGGAAGCTTTTCTAATAAGGAAAATACAATCAATACTAATATAGAAATTAGAATATTCATGTATATGGAAAGACATCAATCAAATCCTATAATATATTATAACAATAATTAATTTATTACTCCTACTTAAACTCACTAAATAAATAAAAAGAAAAAAAAAAGAAAATCTCAATTACTTAAAAAAAAATTGTTAAGATGCTGACAAATTATTAGATCAAAGAACTCGATCATCACCATCAACTTAAAATTCTACTGTTAAAAATTTCATATTTTCAAAGTGAATAAAAAACATAACAGCAGTTTATAAGGAGTGGTTTTTATCGAACCCACTAAATTCAACAATAATCACATGCAAATAAGAATTCAAAATTAATAGTAATGGCATCAAGTTGTTAAGCGTTAGCTCTCTCATAATAGCAACCCCTACACTAAAATAACTAGAGCGCCAAAGCGGCTAAGCAGTGACCATGTCTTGAATATGATTTTCTACTTCCCTCTTCAACACTTAGGTATTCTCATTCTCTCTCTGTGGACCTATCTTTATCTAATCTCTAGTATTTCAATTTTTGTGAAGACAATGATGACGATTTAGATTCACATTCAAATTGAGTTCTTATTTCATTACATTTTGTTGATTATATACACACACACACACACACACGAAGAAAGGGGAGAGCATGTTGATAGACAAAAAAAAAAAAAAACTTACTAAAGTTTAGTATTTTTTATGTGATTACTAAAGAAAATTTTTTTCGAAAAGTACCTAAAGTTTCAAAAAATTTTTACATGGAGGTCACTGGCTAAAAACTAAGTCTGAGAAGCCGACGTGGTATGCCACATTAGATAGATATGCCAACTCCTCTTGATAGTTATGTGCCACATAAAAAAAAAAAATGACACATCAATCTGCCACATGGAATAACCTACCTAACTCACCTTGTCCCACTTCTTAAATTACGTGGACCAATGTGTCCGATGTATGATGCATACGTGTCTTGAAGCTAGGTTTTTTTTTTTTTTTTGCCATTCTCTCTTCCTTATTTCTCTCTCTCTCTCTCTCTCTCTCCCTCTCCATTCTCAATTTCTTTTGTAGACTCTCTCAATCTCTTTCTAAAATCTCTATCTATCTCTTGTTAAACATCTATATGAAATTGATTGAGAGCTTTGGATTTATATGATCAGGTTTGGTGGGTTAAGTGGAAAAATTAGGGCTCAATTTTGGAGTACTTTGTTTATTAGAAATTAAGAATCAATCACTTAGTGTTTGGGGAGCAAAAAAATGAAAGAAAAAAGGCAGAGGATAGAGGATTATGAGTTTATATCTTTAGATCGAATGGAATCTCTCGAAGAAAGATAGTGATTTCATAAAATAAAATATATCAAAGAATATCGATTTGGGGTTTCAGGATTAAAAAAAAAAAAAAAGAAAAAGAAAGAGGCATAGGATAGAAGTTGAATTTTTTGGATAGAAGAAATTCTCTCAAAGAGATACAATGATTTGAGAGAATAAAATACATCAAAGAAGATGGATTAGATGCACAGGAAATTAGAGGAGCTTGTACCCAATTACTGTAAGTGTCCATTTCTATCTTTTAAATTATTATTTTGATAGGGGATGATGGGGATTTTATTTTTATTGCATTGGTACAACTTGGTAGGTAGTTATTGAATGGTTGTAGTAATATTTCAAAGGTTTTAAATATTCATATTGATTATTTTAATCAAGTTAATTATCAACCTATTTTTTGTACCATTCTGTCTATTTAAAATCTATACAAATTTTATAGTTGTTTCAAATATAATTTTTGTATCCCTGTATATACCAAAATTTAGTCTAATTAAGCCTAATTTTATTGATATTAGTACAAAGGCAATATGTCTATTTACTTGATTCATTCTATATATATTTGCTATGAAAAAGGAGTAATGGGTGTTACATAAGGCTCACCCCTGTTACTGCCAAAGTTTAATTGAAAATGCTTATCAAATACATAGAGAATTCATGGTAGTTATAAGTTTTCTAACTATCATTATCCCATGTTGACAAGAAAGCTAAATTGATACAAATTACGAGGAAAATTGACAAAACTTAAAGGATATCTTTGGATGTTTGATAAAGAAAAATTGACTTTTGAACATCTAATGAAGATGAAAAAATGTTTGAAGATTTATTAGCATTACCATTCAATCACTACCATTAATAAGGAATCAAATATCAGACAATAGCCATTTCCACTACTATTACACTTATTCACGACCTTGAAACAATCACTAACCAGTGTTTCTCATAAGTAATGACCATTACCTTTAAAAGGGCCAAGAATGAATAGAGTATCAGTCACCACCATGACTTAATCTTTACTACCATTACATAGAAGAGTAATGACTGTGAATCAAATCTTCACTAGCATTACCATGTCACATCAGGCAAAATTTGGGTAGATTTGTAGCCGCTGGGAAGATGGGGGGAGCAGTTATGACTTGGTTATTAAATTTTAGATGCTCTATCGAATTGTACGTATGTAGTTACATGGAAATAAAATGGAAAGTTATGTTTTATCTTATGATGGTATGATTATGTTATGGATTTGTTATGTTTTTGTGTGAGGTTTTCTATAGTTAAAATTGGCTTACTGAACTCTCAATGAATAGTGGGAATCTCCTCCACCTCCCTAGCGAGCTCCTTATTGCTCCTCCTCAACTCTTTCATAGTGGCATTCATACTAACAACAACTTTGTCCTTATCCGCCAGAGCTAAGTCCTATTGGCCAACATCTGCTTAGAGGGTCCTCACTTTCTCCTCATCCTTCTAGCGTGCTTCATTATCCGCCTTTGACAAGCCTCCAATTCGACCCTCTGCGTTTCTAGTTCCATCAGTGAAGTATTCCTTCATCACTTCTCCTCTAAGGCTAATCGGACAATTGCAACTCTAACTTACACTATGCATGGCAATAAGATAGAGAGGGGAAGGGAAGTTATTTTAAAGGGAAGGGAAGGGAGAAAGAAAATTTCAACTTATTTTATTTGGCAAATTAAAATTTGATTAATAAAAGAAATGGAGGGGAAATATTGTTATTTTGGTTCAGATGGAAGGGGAGGGATGGGAATTATACTTGTAAAAAGATTAAAAAAAATACCAAATAAATAATAAAGAGAATAAGAAGAACACACATACATTTTTCAATGGAATAAAATCTGCTAGTCATGTTGAAATTTTTAAAATAATTTTCAAATAATAAAAACTTGAGATCATTATTATAAATAATTTTTAAATAGAATTAGATATATTAAAATAAATTCATTACTTAAAAAAAAAAAAAAAGATGAGTTTATCATATTCACGTTAAAAGTGATTTTAGAAAATCAATAGAAATCTCATCTAATATTATTGAAATATTCAAACGTAAAAAATATATATATTTCAATTTTGAAAATTGTGAAAAATATATGAAAGATAATATTAACATATAAGATATATATATAAGAATTTGTTTGGAATATTGTCAAATTGATAAGGGTAAAAAAGATTATATAAAAAAAAATTATAATCTCCCACCAGGAGTTAAAATTTTTTACATCCCACTTTTAGGTATAACCAATTTCAACTTATATAAGGGGAATAGGGATGAATTGCTTCCTTCCCTTTTAAAAAAAAAAAAATAGATGCCAAACAAGATAAAGACTAATTTCTCCTTCATTTCCCTCCCTTCCCTTAAAATTCACACTCACCCATGCATAGTATTAGAGTAAAGCTCCTACCTCTCCTTTGTCACGCACCTCGCAACATCGTAATGGTCTCTGAGGAGACCCAAATTAGTGCTAAGAGCCTTGGTGTCAAAGGCAGGCTATAAAAAAAGTCAAATCTAAGAGAATATATTAAAATCAAAGCAAAGAAGAAAGTGGAAAGAATATATACCCTTTTAAACATTGCATCGTGCCTTAATAAAGTTTTTGAGGTAGACTCTAATAGAGAAATGGGAATTGGATGAAGATAAGTTAAAGATGCCATGGAACGGCCAAAGATAGAAAGGAAGTTACCCTCGTTCTTGCTACAGAAGGACGACCAATAGAACCCTCACCTTCCTTAGTAAGAGGCAAGCTCTTCCTAGCCACTTCTGTCTTATTTGCAATAAGATGATGACCAGTAGAACCCTTGCTTCTTTGCTAGAGTAGTAGATTCTTTCACTGGCAGGGTTAAGCCTTTCAACTGTGAAACTAAAGGAGGTATAGTCGAACCCTTTATCATAGGTGCATCCCTTGAAAGAGGAGGAGCCCCTAAGAGCTGGTCATTTCTTTATCAAAAACTACTTTAGGGTCAACTTTTGTTAGACAACTTAAGAGCCGAGACTTACTTCTCTGCAATAGCCTGAGCCTTTGCACCACCTTTAGAAAGAGCAATTAACTCTCTTGTAGGCTCTAAAGTAAGAGTCAGAATAGAGGCTGCTTCAACAGAAAGGGTTGGCATAGTTGAAGACCTTACAAAGCTGGGGTAATAACATCCTGTGTGTTAAAAGGATCCACAGTTATGGGCTCCATAGGAGACAATCTAGTAGGAAAGCTCTGTAGGAATTAGACCAGTAACAACATCTAATGGACTTAGAAAACAGAAAAGAAAAAGTCAAAAAATGGAGATCACCAGAGTAATATGACAAGTTAATAGGCAAAAGTGAAATTATCTCTAAGAGACATGACTCTCCCCCCAATTGGAATTTTTGTAAGTGAAGGATAAAGGGCCCAAAGTATGGCCAAGTCAGGCAGTGAAACTCTCCTCCCTACAAGTGATGGAAATCACTAATTTAGTAACCATACACACCAATAGTTAAATAGCTATGATATATATATCTGGAATGTAAATAAACACCACACTTCGATTGTAAGCAAACTCCACATATGGTAAAAACTCCTCCCAATTCTTTAAGTTTCTTTGAATTATAGCCCTCAAAATTGTAGATAGAGTTTGATTTACCACTTCTGTTTGTCCATTCCTTCGTGGATGACAAGTAGTTGAATACAATAATAGGTTCCTCCCAAATAGCCTCTTCTGAAGCAGTGGAAGGCCTCTTAACTCTAACACTCTTCAACCATCTCAAATGAGTGCTTTTAAGTCTTGCTCTAAGTTCGGAAGTTAGAGATGGTAGAGATAGGTAAGCAAGATAGTCATTTATAATTGTCCCTAATACAAGTTCTGGCAAGTCATAACTTTTAATTAGCAAAGCCAATCTCGCATTAAACTTTGCATTGTCAGTGATACCCTCCAATTGTTATTCTAAATCTGCCAGCTTTGTAGTAGCCCTAGAACTATAGGCAAAGGCATAAAGTATGTTAATTGTCGGAGGCCTTTCTTCTTTGGCTTATTTAGACTTGGCTTTATAATCCCTTTCCTTTTACTGGTAGCAAGGGGAGGGGGAGGAGAAATATTCACCCTAGAAAGAGTAATCTCCTTCCGAGCAGTATGTTTGGTCAAAGGAGCCATAAAAGAGGGACTCAAAGAAGCAGTCCTCTGCACAATAGGAATGGTAAGATTAAAAGCACTGACAAGGCTCCTCCTTATAGCAGGAGCTACTCCATTTCAATTACACTCACCTGGGTTTGCATTGGTTGCCCACTCCTTGGTGTTGCTCCATTGAAGCCTACTTTGCCTATTCACCAGAACTTATGAAAGGTGAAGGACTAAAGTCAACCAAGATGCGAAGTCTTAGCCTTCCTGTGTGAGGGTTAAGCACAAGAAGCTTAACATTCGACATGTAAAGCCCAAGTGACACTCCTTTAGTCTTCCTCAGGATATTATGATAATGCTCAGGATTTTTTTGCCTTCACTTAAAAAGAAAAAAGATGAACTAATGACAATGATCAAAGGAGTATAAATATCAACATCTTTAACATAAAAATGTGTTAGGGAAGACTCAAAGGCGAATGCATACCCTAGATGTCTATTAAGAAGACTCTAGATGTGGGGTTCCTAGTGGTATCCTTCAAGTGAATAGTGGACCCCATCCTCTCAGCATCATATATGTACCCCTGGTAAATGAGTGTCCTCAAATCTCTCTTCTCATTATTAGTTAATTTCTCTAGTCAATCTTTGAGGCCTTCGAACGATAGTAAAAAGTGACCTATGAATCTAAAGCCTTTAGACCTATCACCATAGCCGCCAGCAATTTTGACGAGGCTAAACTTCATCTTCCAATCATTCACTTTATCCTCTTTGCTAGTGAATAGTCTTGAAGGGGCTTCATGGACGTCATATATACACTAGGCACCCTCTGTGGATTCTAAAAAAGCATTAGAATAGATGAGGGGTAGGGTAAATACCATACCTAAAACTTCAAAAAGATGCAAATCCCTTATAGAGTTAGGAGTTAGCATTATAAGATTCACCTAAAAGTATCTAGGACACTCTAGTTTGAATCTGGTAGGAGGAAAGAGAAGACCAGCCTCCAGTTGATGATAAAAGATGATGTAATGCTTGTTGTCTTTGGGAAGAATCGCCTTCGAGTCACTCTAATAAATTCTCTTATGAGGTTGAGGCAAATGAAACAAGAACTAGTTGTTGTCATAGAAGTTCTCTCTTAAGGCTAGGAATTCAGTAGTCTTAGCCAAAGGTGCAATTGCCCGCCATTCTTCCTTGAGAATCTTTTAGTATTAAGTGAAGCTCACCTGATCTCTCATAGGATGAGCCTCTTTTCTTATTGCCATTCTAGAAGAGAAAGCTAGGAAAAACTAAAGAAGATAAAGGAAAAAAAAATCCAGGTCAAGTAAAGAAATAAGAGAGAATTTTGGAAGGAAATAAATAGGGGCTTCAAAGTGAGAAGTGAGGGGCATTTATAGACAAGAAACCCCTCGATAACCATCCAACAACAATGAAGACAATAAAAAGGTGGTTTAAATTTAAAATTCCTTAGAAAATCTTATCGGTTATAGTGACACGTAGGCAAGCCTGCATATGAAGGGATGTACATTTAATGCTTTATTCTATTAGCCATCTATACATTAAATGACTTTATGACAGCTAACCTACCTTATATGTATCACTTAGTTGAAGCTCTTTGACTAATCAGATTGTTTTGACCAGTTGGAGCCATACGTCCAATCATATCGCTTTGACTATACGGAGCTTACCACTAATTATGTCCCTTCGCCCATGCAAATTCAATAACCTTAAAATGAAGATTCCTATCTTGAAGAAGCTGAATAAAAGAAGAAATGTTTCATCTGAGGCTTTATCTTTGGTCTTCACCTCAGAAAAATAGGGGTGCCTCTAATTAAGGATAAAAATAGCCCAAAGGAATAGTGAGCCTAAAGGAAATCAAAGGCCACCTTCGTTGAATTCAATAATCATCCCATACTGACTAAGGCCCAAAATGAAGCCTATAGAAGATAGGCTCAAAAGTGATGGCCTCTCCATCCTAAAAGGTAAAGCCTTTGCTTTGCCCATCTCAAAGGGCTTCGCCTCTTTCTTCCACCACACATAACTTCTCCAATAAGCTACTTACAATAGTTGGAGTCTTATAGTATAGATGTCACCATCATGTGTTAAGAAAAGTCATTTGCTTAGGCAACATGCCCTTAGACCCTAACACCACCAGTCGCATACAATGTTACAAAAGACAAGTCCTTAAACCATGCTCCTACCACTTATGTACCTATCACACTAATTTGGAGCCTGCTACATCAGGGGACATTTTCTTTCCTCTAGAAGGTTATTGCCACTTGTCCCATCCATGTGAGGCTAAACAAAAAGGAAGGATCAACACATGATTTAGTTAGATTGACTCTGCATCTTTCTCATCTCCTTCTCTCACTAAAACACTCTTTGGATTAAGAAGAGAAATCTATTTCTCCAGATATTGGCAAAGCCTTTATAATATGATCCTAAATAGCCAATAAAGAAGCTTGTAAGAAGATCACGAAGGCATGCATGTGAAGGACTTCAAAAAGGCTTTGCAAGGCTTAATCATAGAGATCTATGACAAAGAAGTTATTCTAAGGGATTCAAAAGCTTTTCTAGAGGTTTCTAAAGCTCTGCTAAGGATAATTACCTATCTTTGTATGCAAAAAGATTAACAAAGGCTTAGAATTGGAAGAACAAAGCTTGAAATCCACGAGGGAATCAACCCAGAAGCCAAGTTGAGTTGTATGCCTATGCAACTCAAGCAAGGAGCTACCTAAGAGCCAATTAGAGGTGCACACCTATGCATAACCTTTATGCACACCCATGCACAACCTTTATGCACGCCCATGCATAATCAACCCCATTATGTCTGAATTTTGAACTTTTCATATTATTTTAATTTTTTTTAATCTAATTTAGTTTCTAATGTTTTAGGCTTCCTTATGATATGTATTGAGCCCATATTGAATTAAACTATGTTTGAGCTTATAATTAGTGAGTTTTGGGCCTATTTTGTATTAGATTAAAAGCCAAAATGAATTTAAGTTATGGTTTTTGTTTAGAAACCACTTTTAGGGTTGTAACCTAGTTAAGTCATTATAAATACTTAACCAAGCAGCCGCCAAGTGCGAGGTCATGATTGAATGAGAAATTCAAATATTCTTTCACTACTTATGATGAAATTCTTTTTGTTTTGTGTTAAGAACTCATATATAAACTTATCAAGGTAACTTGTGGAGTTCAAACTTTATAGCTTTGGTTTTATTCAATAGGTTTGAATTAGGTTAAACTTCTTTCTTGATTTGAAATCGATCTTAAAGGTTGTTGATCCTTATTGGATTTGGTTCCAAGCTCCATATAGCTTGAGGGTTGCGTCATTTGGTATCAGAGCTTTGGTTCGTCAAATTAGGTTATATCTATCCTTTTATTGTTTTTTGTTTTCATTTATTTGTTTTCCATTTCTATTTATTTAATTCATTTTCTATTCATTTATTGGTTCTATTACTCAAAGATCCAAATCAAATTTTGAATTCAATAAGAATTTCAAATTGAATTCTAGTTGTCTTATGTTTGTTTGTTTTTGAAATCACTATCTTGCGTTCATTTTTTTCTATTTTAGATTATATCATTTAATTTAGTATAATTTTTTTTTTCAGTTCTTGAATTTAAAAATAGATAAAGAAAAAGTATCAAAGTTGATTCAATTGCAAATTGCTACTAGTCCTATTTTCGTTTGTATTCTTATGTTAATTAGGTTATCCTAATTAGATTATACCTATTATATTTGAATCCTTGTTTAATTAGGATTTCTCAAAAATTATTCCTAGTGATTTGGAATTGTCAATCATTGTTTTAAGACTAAATTAGAAGAGATGAAATCTCAATCCTAATCCAAGTAGAAATCCTAATTCAACTAGGATTTCACTAAATTTTGTTTTTGTGCTTTTGAGCTCTTCTAGTCACATTTAAATTGTTTCTTTGCTATTTTTACCTAATTCTTTTTATTGATTCAAAGCTTAAACTTTATTGTGACTTGCTATTTTGGTAGGGACATTGATAGAGTTCTCTACAAAAGGCTTATAAGAAGAATTGAAAAAAGTGGTAAAAGGCAAGAGTGGTGAGTTTAATTTAGAGAAAAGCTAAAAGACTAGTAAGAATGAGTGAAACTATCCTTATTTGGAGTATAAAGATGTGAGGGAGTGTGTGAGGTTCCAATTCATTTTTTGCGCTAACTTTTCCTTGTAAGAATTCAACATGAGCAATGGTGGAGTTGACTAGCAAGATCTTGACATGAAGTTATAGATGAAGGCTATAGCATATCAAATGAAGTTGTTAAGTGCAAGATTGGATGATTTGCAATCACCAAGCAAATCCAAATCATCCAAAGGGAGATTGTTTGAAGACAAAGATGAGGATGACTTGGATGAGGAAGAATCAAGCTCTAGGAGAGGAAAAAAGGTTGGAGAAAAGAGAGATGACAACTTAGGAAGCATCAAGACAAAGATTCCTGCCTTTCAAGGTAAAAATGATCTGGAGCTGTATTTGGAGTGGGAAAGAAGATTTAAGCATGTGTTCGATTATCATAACTATTCAGAGGAGAAGAAGGTGAAATTGGAAATCGTCAAATTTACTGACTATATAAGCATTTGGTGGGATGATCTCAAGCAAAAGAGTAGAATGAATAGAGAGAGAGCTATTCAAACATGGGAGGAGATTAAAGTAGTGATGCGAAAAACATTCATTCCTAGCTACTACTAAAGAGACTTGTAAAGAAAGTTGTAAGGACTGATTAAAAGGTCCATGAGCATAGAGGAGTACTATAAAGAGATGGAGATCCCCACCATTAGAGCCAATGTTGAAGATGATTGAGAGGCTACCATGGCAAGATTCATTGGAAGCTTGAATAAAGAGATTGCTAATATAGTGTATTTGCAACACTATATGGAGATGCAGGAGCTACACAAAGCCATTAAGGTGGAAAAGCAACTCAAGGCAAGAAGGACTAAATCGTGTTTCACTTCTAGCTCTTCATGGAAGTCAAATTGGAAAGAATATAAAGCTACCTCAAACTCACTAGAAGAACTAAAGCCAAAGAATTTGGTTGTTATTGCTAAAGGTAATACCAAATCTAAATCTTTTTCTAAATCTCATAATATTAAGTGTTTTAGGTGCTAAGGATTTGGGCATATTGCTTTCCAATGCCCAAACAAATGAGTTATGATCGTGTTGAACAATAGTGAGATCGAAAGTGCAAGTTCAAGCGAAGATGAGATGCCAACATTAGAAGACTATTGTGACGTTGAAAGTTGAAAAACCTATGAAAGGAGATTTGTTGGTTGCAAGGAGAGCATTAAGCATACAACCTAAATAAGATGGTGATGAGGAGCAACTAGAACATATCTTCCACACTAGATGCATAGTGAGGGACAAGGTATGTACTTGATAATTGATAATGGGAGTTGTACTAATGTTGCTAGTACCTTATTGGTAGACAAGCTAAAGCTAAGTACCTTGAAGCATCCTAATCCATACAAGTTACAATGACTGAACAACTGTGGAGAAGTAAAGGTAACTAAGCAAATTTTAGTTTTTTTTACAATTGGAAAATAAGTGGATGAGATTCTTTGTGATGTGGCACCAATACATGCTGGTCACATATTGCTTGGACAACCATGGCAATTTGATAGGAAAGCCATGCATGATGGGTACAAAAATGTTCATCCTTTATATTTAATAACTAAAATTTTGTACTAACCCTCTCTTACCTTTGCAAGCTTATTAAGATCATATGAGAATAGCAAATGAGTGCAAAATGAAAGAAAAACAAATTTATGAACCTGAGGAAGAGAAAAAGAAAAAGAGAGATGTTGAGCAGAGAGATGGGGAAAAATGTGTGCAAAAAGGAGAGAAAAATAAGAGAGTTTTGTTTGTTAGATTTTTCTTTGTTTAGTTTTGTTTCTCTTATACAAAACTTAAAAGAAAGATTATCATGGGTTAAAAGATTTGATCGTTATGCAATCATCCAAGTTAAAATTAAAGAAGAACATGAGGTAGGTGGTAATGTTTGGGAGATGAGATTATACCTGTTGGGCAGACTTGCATACAAGAGGAAAAAGTTCCAAGTAATATGCAAAAGTGATCAAATTGTTTAAATGCAAATACATATAATTTGATGATCCATAGGGAGTATGCTACTTGTTCTATAATTTTTAATTCGAGGATGAATTCTTTTACAGTGAGGGGGAATGATATGATCCTAAATAGCCAACAGAGAAGATTGCAAGAAGATCACAAAGGTATGCATAGGAAGGATTTTAAGTAGGCTTTACAAGACTTAATCATAGAGATACATGATAAAGAAGTTGTTTGAAGAGATTCAAAAGCTTTTCTTCAGGTTTCCAAAGCTCGACAAAGAATAATTACTTATCTTTGTGTGCAACAAGATGAACAAAGGCTTAGAATTAGAAGAGCAAATTTTGGAATCCATAAAGGAAGCAAAATAGAAGCCAAGTTGAGTTTCATGCTTATGCAACTCATATTGCAACCCATGCGAATCAAACAAGGAGTTATTTAAGAGCCAATTAGAGGTGCATGCCTGTGCACAACCTTTATGCATGCTCATGCATAATCAACCCTATTCTATCCGAATTTTGAACTTTTCATACTATTTCGATTTTTGTTAATTTAATTTAGTTTTTGAGGTTTTGGTCTTCCTTAGGATATGTATTAAGCCCATATTCAATTAAACTATGTTTAAACTTATAATTAGTGAGTTTTGGGCCCATTTTGTTTTAGGTTAAAGCCCAAAATGAATTTAAGTTATTGTTTCCATTTATAATGAATTTAAGTCATTATAAATACTTAGCTAAGCAACCACCAAGATATAGATCATGATTTATGAGAAATTTGAATATTCTTTCACTACTTATGAGGAAATTCTCTTTGTTCTTTATTAAGAACTCACATCTGAACTTATCAAGGCAACTTATGACGTTCAAACTTTATAGCTTTGGTTATAATAAATAAGTTTGAATTGAATCAAGCTTCTTTCTTCATTTGAAATCGATCTTGGGTTGTTGATCCTCATTGGATTCAGTTTTAAGCTCCATATAGCTTGAGGGTAGCTTCACTTTATTGACTTGAGTGTCGGAAGTCTATTGCCAGGTACAAGGCCCGGCCGCTCCTGACCGTTGTTTCATCATTACAGGTTATCAACATCTAGGCCCAATCTCTGAGATTCAACCTAAATCATATTGATCAGTCCAACTCCAGTCAAACCCTGATTCAAGATTTCAGATCAAATAATCAAATCCATCAAAATCCAAAAGAAAGTGAAAGAAAGAGTTGTTGATGATTATAGGTGAAGTTTGTACACAAGAAGGACTAGCTGGTGTTTATTGATTGGGTTGTGGTGGAGCAACACAAATCCAAGATCCCATTTGCTCGTCATGATAAAGCTTAGGAAATCAGTGATAGTGATGCACATAGACAGAGGCCACAATTGAGGTTAGCAGTGATTGGTTCTATGATCAACAAAGGCAATAGTGGTTTGATGATGATCAGACCTTCAGTGACCTTGTTAATGGTGACTCTTCGGTAGCAAGGTGATTGGCGATGATGAAGAGGAGTTAGGATTTCCTCAACAATAGAAGTGTCTCAACTTCTTAAAAGCTGGTTTACTGTTGAACTTGGTCTAGGTGCCATATTTATCTCAAGCAATGGTGGCGTTGGAGCACTTCTAGGCCATGGATTCGGTTCTCATTTTCATTATGGAATTTCTCCCGTCGCTCTAGGCATATGCACTTTCTTATTTTATTGTACTTTGTGGAGCTTTTACCTGGGGAATTGACTCAACATTATTATATCAAAATGATTTCCTACATATTTCGTGCACACATGGAGCTTCCAGCAAGTGCACTTTGTAGGTTCTCTTTGAAATCTCATAGTAGATGAAACCCATATCTGAATTTCATGATCTGGGCCTCATCTTTTAATTTTTTTTTTATTTTGATGTTTTTGAAAGATCATTCTTAATTTTGAATATTTTCTTAATTATTTAAAATATGAATTTTTAATTTTAATTTTAATTTTTTTATTAGTTAAAAACATAAAATGGATCTCACAATTAACTCTATTAAAATTGATTTGACAGACATGTCTCAAAATTGCTAAAATTTTAAGTTACAAAAAAAGATTTTCAGACCGTCGGTTGAACTTTAGAGTGAAATATATGCTCCAAATTGAATTTTTCTCCAAAATAGATGTGTGAACATATTAAATTGAATAAAATACGTAATGAAAAATTAAAGAAAATGTGAGAGAGCATCAATTGAAGACAACTGAGAGAATGATTATAAGGCAAAGATGAAGGGAAACCCTTATTAGAAAGATCAAGCACATTGTGAGAAAAAAAAAAAAAAAAACGGTTGGTCTAAACTAACATGGATGAGAGGAGTGCAATATGATAAAGAGACATTAAACCCAAAATCGTTTGAACTTGAAACAAAAATTTATATAGTTGATTCGAATTAATTTTAGGTTAAATTTGAGTTGAGTTAAATTGAATTAAGACTGATTATAGATTGCTTGCGAGTCTTAATTTATTAAAAAAAAAATTACAAATTAGATAAATTAAACTTTTGAAAATTTAATATTTTTTAAATTCAAATTAAGCTCAAAAATAGGTGTATTACAATTATTACATGAACAATCTCTCTATTATATCTTTTTATTGCATAAATTATAAAAAGTTCAAGTAATTAGAAATTTTAATATGTTTGCTTTCTTATTCTCCGAACTTTAGTTGTGATTGGCAAATTGTTGATAGATTGGTGTTTCCATTCCAACTAGATGTAGACTCTTGCTTTTCACAAATTGTCGCCTAATATTTTTTCAATTTATTTTTATGCCACAATAGAGAATATATAATTATTATTTGAAGAAAAAAAAAGATATAAACGTAAAATTATTGCATATTTCATATAAATAATTATATTTATAATAGATGTTTTGCTGGTCTCTCTATCATTGTTTTTATATTCATAAATGATTAAAATTAAAGAATCAATTTTCAATATTTAATAAAAAATAAAGTTATAAGAGAATAAAAAAATGAAAATAATTAAAATTTATCAAAAATATTATACTATAACTATTTTAATTTCTTTCAATAATTTTGATTGATTATTTTTCTTTTGAATTACTTTTATAATTTTACTTTTAACTATTTTAAATTACTTTTATAATTTTACTTTTAACTCTTTCTACAGGTAATTGGTTTTGAGAGCAAGGACAAGGATTCCCAGCTTTATAATTGATAAAATTATTTAATCATATAATTATATATTTCAGCTACGTTTATTTTCTTATTTCTATATGACAATAGATTTGTGTTGCTTAATGTTACTACTCAGAGAAATTAATACAGAACCTGAATTGACAAAATTTTTGGTGGACAATGATCTCAAATATCTGTTATTGAATTTGCAGTTCAATGCCAAAACCAGAATTAAATCATGCAAATGATTGGACAGTTAGGCCAAGAATGATTAAGAAGGGCCTAATAACATATACCTGCAAATTCATACTTGATCCTCCTTTATTCCAAAAAAGCCTCGATAAGCTATAAGGTCTCGAGTTTGAGCCTCCCATAAGAACTAAATTAATCAAAAACAAAAGAAAGGACCTCATTCAGTAAGTGTAGGTCTTGCTTATACTAGAAACAAGATAGAAACCAGGTTCTCCCGTAAAAAATTCGTCGAACCTTGAACAATGGCCGAGAGAGATCAACATCTCAGCCTATATATTACAAGGATGTGACTATAAATGACCAACTATTACAGCAATGAAATGAATTTATCTTTAGTTATTTCGTAAATAACTTGCTGTATATTGCCTTGTTTCTCCTTCAGTCCACTAGAGAACTTTAGTATTGGTAGAGAAGCTATATGCCTACATAAATCTCTCAAGTCTCCTCACCATTTTTCCCCTGAGCCAAAGCTGCTGAAAAGAACCAAAAATTTGTAGGCTTTATGTTACCAAAAATTAGAGCAAAAGAACACCTAGTCCAATACTTTAGTGGAATAAGACCAATTAAAGTTCAGAGAAGAGTAATGCAATCCAAAATTTGCTAGTTTTCTTGACATTTTTTTTAAAAGCCAAATTAAAATTTGAGAAAAAAAAATGCAAATAAATAGAACTTACCACTGGATCTTCCCTCTCTAAATGTAACAGCTAAGTGTTTGAAGAATTCTTTCGAAGCATCTGCATATTACAGAATTGTTCACAATAAGAATCTACAATCTTCCAAGCAATCTTTAAATAAATCTAATAATTTAATAAGAATTTCTATATGCTCTAATAAACTCGAAAGGCAAAGTTCTCCCATAATAGCAATTTAAGCTTCTAAATTTTAAATCATTAAACCAGAAAAAAGAAGTTTTAAGCAAATGCTAGAGAAACAATCAACAGTCTCAAATGCAAATAGAAGAGTCATGCACAGGCAGGAAAAAGTGATGTAATTATTCACAAGCATTACGTACCATGCTTCATTGTGAGGGATGGATCTTTCTCATCCGCATATCCTATCACTTTTGCGGGTGTTCCTGCCACCATGCTTGAAAATGAAGGCATAAAAACCCAGATATCATTATGGCAAAATAATTCTACGAAGTAATGCTCTTTGCATGCTGATAAATTAGAAATTGTTGTCCTACCTGTGTGGATCAACATCCTTTAACACAAGAGAACCAGCAGCTATCATTGCCCCTTCTCCTATTTTTATATTCCCAAGTATTGTTGCACATGCTCCAATCAGTGCACCATCACCTACTTTGGGATGGCGATCACCAACTTCTTTCCCAGTCCCGCCTAAAGTAACACCCTGCCCAACATATTTTTGATGAGCATAAGGTAAACTCAAAGAAACAAGCTGTCAGAGATTAGTACTTAATCCATTGAAAATTTGAATAGATTTATATGGGCTGGATATATATTTTCAATATTGAATGAAATCCATTCTTTAACAGGTCCCTAAAAGGTTTTATTATTTACAATTTAATTGTTCGAAGGGAATGCCTTTTTTCAATGGGCCAAAAGGGCAGTATAACAAAAGAGCAATAGCAGTAAAGAATTTATGGCATTTCTGAACAACAAATATACACCAGTCCAACCCAATTAAGAAAATTAGAAAAAAAAAAAGAAAAAGAAAAATAATAATCTCAAACAATATCAAAATAAGGGACAAAAATAACAAATAAGAAATAAGAAATTTCTCAGGCAGAGATGGGAAACCAACTTAACCAAGCATTACACCTAAAGAATCAAGGTAACTACTACATACTTTGACGTGAAAGCAACCATATTAACCATGACATTAAATAAAGACAAAGGAGAAGAATGACGCTGACTCACATGCATCAAAGAGACCCTGTTTCCAACAACAGCAGTTTCACCAATAACCATACCAGTCCCGTGATCCAATAATATCCCCTCTCCAATTTTAGCAGCTGCATGAGAATGGTAAAAGATGGCCTTACACTATAGAAAGAAAGAATTTTCATTATTTGGCATAAAATACAAGGGCAAAGGCATTATTCAAGGATAAGTTGGTCAATCTTCAACTAATCTTTGTTCTTTTAGTTTCAGCAAAGTTTTCTTAGCAATCACAATATTAATATGTTGCTAAAGATGCAGTTCAGCTGCTTTGTGCAATTGGTACCAAATTGTGGTATCCCCTTACAGTTAGAAGCAAAGGATGCCATTCTGATTATGGCCAGACTCAATGACTTTATAGACAAGAATGACTTAGAATATGCAACAAAGAAATGAACATACCTGGATGTATGTCAACTCCAAAAACCTGAGAAAAATAACAATAGAATATTACAAGGAGATAAAAGAACAATAGAAAAAAAAATTGATTATAATAGTATAATTCTCAAATTACCTCACTGATCCTACTTTGTATTGCCAAGGCCAATACTCTTCGTCCCTCGTTCCATAAAATGTGTGCTACCCGATAGGATTGCAGTGAATGATAACCCTGCAAAAGCAAAGCAACTTCTAGATAGATTGTCATGGTGTCCTTTTCAGTTCCAACACTTCCTTATCATATGCATAAGCTAGGATTTTCATAGCACAGAAGCAAACACCCTCGACCCCAGAAAATTAATTCAAAAGAAGGATTAAAAAAAAATAGCAGTATAAGAGGATTTCAGATCTCATTCCAATCTGAGGATAAAAAAAGGAAAAGTACCTTAAGATATAATAAAGCTGAACAATATGATAAACAAGCAGGATCCCGGTCTTTAAATGCCTGGGAAAGGAAGAATACCATGAAAGTTAAGATCAGATTCACCATTTTCATAAATAAAAGCCATCTAAAAGCAAAGGAAACTATGATGTGAACTACCAGTGAAAGTACCTGCAGATCTAGGCGAATTGAACGCTGAATATCTCTATCATGTGTTATTACATAAGAAAATGTATCCAACAATTGAGTTGCCAACAGAATAGGATTTTGAAGCCGATTTGCAAGAACAAATGCCAATGCTTGCTCCAAGCAATCATGAGACAATATACTGGCATATAAGAAGCTAATTAGAATTGGTTCTTTTTCTGCCTGCAAGAGTATAAGACAACTACAGATGTGTGAGAATTTAATTGAACAAATATTTCAAAAATTGAATACAAAATAAATACAAGTAATAAACTTCACATAACCATCCAACATAATCAAAACCAGAAAACAATGTTAGAAAATAATCAGAAAAGCCCGTATAATAAATCATGCTTTGAGGCTTCATATGGTTTCAAAAACAATATGAAGACAGATTGAAACAGAGACAAATTACTAAACAAATGATCAAAATATCTTTATTTCTTGAATCTATTAGGCAACGCTTAGAATTCCAAATTAGAAACATCAAAGTTTGAACTACTACTACCACCACCATTGTGAATGAATTTAAATTCACAAGTTGATACTATTCAAGCTATCCGATTTCCAAGAAAAAGGAAATCAATATGACAATATCTATATATTGAATTGAAACTCAAAAGTAAACGATCTTATAAAAGGTGCAATGCAAGAATTTCACATAATTAAACTTCTAAACCCACAAACCAGTTACAAAAATAAGAACAAAAGGTAAAAAAAAACCCAAGTGGGTACCTCCAACTTGGCCTCTTTTCTTACGGCATCCCAAATCAGATCACCCGAATCAGCCGTGGATAAAACAGAGTCAAAGTCAGGCTTGGAAAACCCCATTGCATAAACCGGAAAAACATTCTCAAAAGGAAAAGACAAAGAATTGGACTCAGCTTCACCATTTTCTTGTTCATCTTTGAAAGACAATCGTCTAGAAAGCATTTCAGGAATGGAAGAACAAACCCAGCAAGTAGTCTCATCGCTTAAACAAGCCATGAAAAGAAGAATGAAAAAGAAAAGAAGCAGTGAATTGAATTGATGATTGATATAGAGAAAAAGTACGATGTGTCATGAATGTTTTTGTAAAATGAAAGAGAAGTGGGAGAGGGGTGAGAGTAGCAGCCAGGCACCAGCGTTTTGTTATGTTGTTAGTTCGGGAGAAAGAAGAAACGATAGCAGGAAACACAGAAAGAGAGATACAAAGATGTGACTCTTTGTCTATGAGTGGAGGAGTCGTTACTGGTGGTGGCTATACGTTTATTAATCTAAACCTCATAATATGTGCCTATATGTTTGTTTTTGTGAAGAGTTTAAACTATTATTATTAAAACTATCTTATTTTAAATAAATTATTACTCTTTCTCTTTCATTTTATTTAGAGATATCTCAAAAATTATATTTTATTTTTATTTTTATTTTTATTTTTTAATATTTTTTTATTCTTTATATTTATTTTTATTCTTGATATTAATTTAACTTCCCCCATAAAATTTATAAAAAAATTATAAGGATGGTATTTAATAAAGGCCATAAAAAGAAAAATAACATACTATTTAACATAATTTTAAATTTTATGAAAATATATATTCTAAATAAAATAGATGAGAGAGAATGTATAATTTTAAATTTACCATAATTAATATTTTAATTTTTATTGTTTTGAAATTAATATTTTTAATTTATAAGTTTTTAAATATAGATTAATTCTAATAGTTAAGGAATTTATTATCACTTATTTCAATAAAAAGTACATAATGAAAGTTCAAAAAAAATACAATCTGATTTGTATTTTTGTAAATAAATGTATGTGAAATATTTTTTTATAAAATTAATTTTATGGTTGATTCTGTCAGCAATTAAGGATGTGATATATTAACACTATTAGTCTAAGCTAATGTAGGAATGAAAGTAATGTGTAATTTTGCATTTTTCAAATAGGATTTTGTGGAAATTTTGTCTGAAAAATTTTCTTTATTAAAGTTCAGTGCTTGTTAGTTGACACTTAATTATTTTAATTTTGAATTCTATTTACTACTTTTTAAAATAAAATAATTTTTTCTTCGCTATCAAGAAAAAAATGATAATAATAAATTTTAAGTCTTACATTTATTATTAATAATAAAATGTATATTTAAACTCAAATACTAAGTATAATATTTCAAACGTTAAGGCAAAACTGAAACCTAAATTATTAATTTCCTATTTGTATATTTTAATCTCTTATCATATCTCTTTATTTTCATTAATAATTTTAAAATTAATGAAAATATTTTTTATAAATTTTTTATTTGATTTAAAAAAAAATCACAAGTAAATTCTAAGTTTGAAGTTAATGATGTATATATTTTTTTTAATTTCTTTTTTTATTATATTCAATTAACATCATAGAATTTTTAATACATATTTCGTCTAAGATTTTGAACTTTTATTTTTTCTTTCTGCAAGATTTCTTAAAATCTTGAATTTTCTCCAACTTGAAAATCTTCAACTGTTGGTGCAGAGCCTTCAAGAAATCTAAATCTAATCTAAAATCATGAAGAGTTCTTAAGTTCGAGAGTATCTCTCTGATGAAGGATAAAAGTGACTCTCAAGAAAAATTTAGACCCTTCTGTAGTCCAGACCCATTACGAGACCTCCAGAGGCTATGATAAAAGGAAAAAGGCCCATTGGCCGGACCCTCGAATAACCTAAGTCCAAAGGCTTTCGGACTAGATGCCACTCCCCTCCTTCGCCCCGGATGACTTGCTGAACAAGTAAGGGCCGAAGCCCTCTGATGACATGTCCAGTCATCCAGCATGAGAACCAGTTCTTAGACAATCTGCACCATGCCCTGACACCCCCTTTACCAGACATCCCTAGGGACGGGACAGGGGATATGCGCCTGCTACCAACTCTCACCAACCAGCATGGTCGAATGACAGAGAACGTCCTTTCTCAAAAGAAAGGTGTCAGACGTATCTAACCCAGAAATCATACAAAAGGGAAAGGAAAGCCTAAGCATAGGTAGTTGGAACTCTGCACTCTCTCACCCCCTTTCTATCACCAAAATATTCTGAAGAGAGGACTGACTTGATCGTCGGAGGGTTCTAGCCAGGCTAAGGGCCCGGCTCCTCCTTGATCCTTTTTCTTCTCCTTCGCAGGTATTAGGCTCAGGCCCAAGAAGAGAAGATCCAGCCCATCCTTTTATATATTGATCAAGCCTGATCAAATTGGCGCCGTCTGTGGGAACCGCGAGCTGATCTTTCTCCCGACGTTGCATTTCACTTCCATTTGCCTGTGAAGGAAGATCACCATTATGACGAACCCCGATGATCCCGAATCTTCAACTCCCTCAAATCTTAGACACTCCATTCCAACACCTACTGATCCTCCCCTTGCAACTCCCATTGACCTAAACACGTCGCTCCAGCTCCTTATCTTTCAACAAAACACAGTTGGGTCTAGCCAAACCCCTCTTAGCCTTCCAAATCCAGACCTAGCTCCTGCATTGCAGTTTATTAATACTATAGCTGCTTTTGTAAGGAGCTCCCAGCAACAGACTCCCCCGGCACAAACCCTCATCGCTGTTCCAGAAGCTACCCTGAGAAGGAATGTTGCTCGAACCCTGGATTATGAGAAGCAATCCCAAGGAGCCCCAGGGGTTAATAAAGAACAACTGGTCCACCTGGGTGGAAATGTGGAGGGAAGGACGGAAGAGCATCGTGGAGGAGAGGAGAGTTCGACCGAAGAAGAAGGGAGTACGCAAGCTTCGCTCCCAGATAGCAAACGTAAGTTCTTGCATGGAAAAAATTTTCATTCAAATAATACGGAACGGGGCGAAGGAAGGAATAAAGGAAAGTGTGAGTATAAAGAACCAAAATACGGAAAAAGAGAAAGCTCGAGAGGAAGAGAACAGGATAGAGGGGAATATTCTATTGCTAGTCACCCCTCGTGGGCCCGAAGCAGATGGTCGCCTGTTAGTGGCAACGGCCGCAGAAAGAAGGAAGAGGAGGTGAGAGATGCTGTGAATAAGTTTTTAGAAGAGATGAATCAAGGTTATGACAGGAAAACCATGGATACCACCCTAAAGCTTACCCTGAAGTCTCCTTTTATCAGATCCATCAGGGAATACGTTATGCCCAGCAAGTTTAAACCGCTGGTGTTGAAAAAGTACAATGGAGAAACCGATCCCAGGGTCCATGTCATGGACTACAAGCACGCAGTAGAATTGCAGACGGCGGACGATGAGGCTCTATGCAGAGCATTCAGGGGATCCTTGGAAGGAGCTGCAATGAGATGGTTTGATGGCTTAGAAGAGGGGAGTATCCGTTCTTTCATGGAGCTGGCCAGATCCTTTATGCACCGATTTGCTTCTAGCATCCCGGTGGAACAAAAGACTCAGTATTTGGAAACGGTGGTGCAAAGGGAAAATGAATCCTTAAGGGATTACATGGCTCGATTCAATCGAGAAGCGTTGAAAGTCATGCACTTGGACCAAGCTCGAGCAGTGGAAGCGCTGTAGAATGGAACCTCTCACACGGATTTTCTCAAAGCCCTTTGCCGTCATGCTCCCTATACCCTGAAGGATGCAATGGCACTAGCCCAAAAGTATGTACGGTAAGATGATGCTCTGGCCTTTAACCAGATGGCAAAGCGGAGAGGAATGGAGACCATTCCTAGAGAAGAGCCGAAGGCAAAGCGAGAGAAGAAGGTAGAAGAAAAGCAAGATGAGAGGCCGACCGGCGGTCGAAGGAGGGGAAGAAATACTCAATCACGATCTAGTTTCAACCCTAGTAAATTCACCCCTCTCAATGCCAGTCCAGCCGAAGTCTTCGCAACTTTCAAAGATCAAAATATATGGGCTCGCCCCAAACCAATGGTTGCTCCTCCAGAGAAAAGAGATCAGAACAAATACTGCCTCTTTCATGATACTCATGGTCACAACACCAATGATTGTAGGCAGTTGATGGAGGAGATTGAAAGGTTGATCAAACAGGGTTACTTGAGGAAATTCGTAAAAAGAGAAGAATCAGGCAGAGCTGGCCCTAGTGAAGATAAAGAAAGATACCCGGGAAGAGTAAATGACGGTTCGGCAGGGACCATTCATTGTATCACTGAAGGGCCAGGCGAAGCTCACGAAAGCAGAAATCGTGCGAAGGCCTTAGATAGGCGGAGCGAAAGGCCCGAGTATGTTTACTGCGAAGGAGGGGGAAATCGACTAGAGAGGCTAGACGGAAGTACTCTTCGCACCCCTCACGCTGATCCATTGGTGATCCAAGCGATTATAGCCAATTATGTAGTCAAAAGAATCCTGGTAGACGAAGGAAGTTCGGTCAACCTACTGATGAAGGAAGCATATTTAAAGATGGGTCTCAAGGAAGAAGATCTGGAAGAAGTAGGAAACCCAGTTCGCACTTTGGATGGAACCGAGGTCCCATCAATTGGAGTGGCAAAACTGCCCTTCACAGTTGGCACCGCCCTCAAAAATGTAACTACCATGGCCACATTTGTTATCGTCAGGACACATTTGGCATATAACGTCTTGATGGGCAGGCCACTGCTATATGACCTGGACGCTTCAACAAATATCACACTTGAGAATGACGATCCCAAAGCCCAATGGTGAAGTGTTTCACGTCTATGGCAGTTAGGACGAAGGGGCAGAAAGGAAGAGAAATAAAAAGATAAGAAAGGGTAAAGTCGCTGCTGAGGAGGTAGCTGCAGTCAAAATTGTTACTCCCGAGAAAATAACCGAGCCTGTAGATAAGCTGGAAAGGGTGATAGTTGGAAGAGAGCCTGAAGAGTTCCTGATGGTCAATTCTTCGTTAGAAAGTGAGCAGAAGTCGTTCGCTCACCAGTTCCTGAATGAACACATCCACAGTTTTGCCTGGTCTTCGGCAGAAATGGGAGGGGTAAAACCCGAAGTGATAATGCACTAATTGAATGTAGATCCCACTGCAGACCAGTCAAGCAAGAAAAGAGATGTTTCGGCTCGGAGCGGCAAGCGATCATCGATCGGGAAATAGACAAGCTCCTGGAGGCAAAATTTATCAGGGAAGTGCAATATCCGGAATGGCTAGCGAACACAGTGCTAGTCAAGAAGGTGAATGGGACTTTTTGGATGTGCGTAGATTTCACAGATTTGAACAAAGCTTGCCCAAAAGACTCTTTTCCATTGCCCTTGATTGATAAACTGGTAGATTCGACGGCTGGGTATGGATTTTTGTCGTCCTTAGACGCTAAGCAAGGATATCATCAGATAAGAATGCACCAGGAGGATGAGGAAAAGACCTCATTCATAACAAAGAAGGGTACATATTGTTATGTGTCGAGCCCTTCGACTTGAAAAATGCCGGAGCCACGTATCAATGCCCAGTCAACAGAATGTTCAAAGATCAATTAGGCAGAAATTTAGAAGCATACGTGGACGACATGATCGTGAAAAGCAGAAGCTTCGAGGACCATGTCCGTGACTTGGCCGAAGTGTTGGCAGTAATGGAAGAATATGGGATGAAGCTTAACCCAGAGAAGTGTGCATTCTTCATCCAAGGAGGCAAGTTCTTAGGCTACACGGTGAGCGAGAGGGGAATTGAGCCTAATCCTGACAAGGTGAAGGCCATCTTAGACATGGAACCTCCGAAGAGCATGAAGGATGTTCAGAGGCTGACGAGGCGAATCGCCGCATTGAATAGATTCATGTCTAAATCTGCTGAGAGGTATCTCCCTTTCTTTAAGAAGTTGAGAAAGTCAGAAACATTCGAATGGACGGAGGAGTGCCAAATGGCATTTGAAGAGCTCAAAGCCTTCCTAAGCTCGGAGCACATTCTGCGTAGGCCTTTGTCGGGTGAAGAAGTATTAATCTACTTGTCCGCTTCAGACCAAGCAATCAGTTCGGTGCTGATCAATGAGGAAGGAAGGGTCCAGAAGCCCATTTATTACTTCAGCAAAGTCCTACAGGGGCCGGAGTTGAATTACTCCCCGATAGAAAAGCTGGCCTATGCTTTAGTGCTCTCTTGCTGAAAGTATAAAATATACTTACAATCACACCAAGGAGTAGTTGTAACAGATCAGCCCTTACAGAAGGTACTTCATAAATCAGAGACTTCGGGAAGAATGTTATGTTGGTCTGTGGATTTAGGTCAGCACGGTTTGTAATACAGGGTCAGGTCAGCAATTAAAGCTCAAGCAGTGGCGGACTTTATTTCTAAATGCTCCTTTGGCACCAAAGATGGGGGAGAAGACCGAACCCCTGGGGAAAGACACTCATCGATAACGCTACCGGACCTTCAGTGGGAACTCTTTGTAGATGGTGCTAGCAGCAAAGAAGGAAATGGTGTGGGCATCATACTTAGAAGTGCTCAAGGATTTTCACTGGAGTATGCTTTGGGATTGAATTTTGAAGCCACCAATAACACGGTAGAATATGAAACAGTGATCCAGGGACTGCTCTTCGCTGATTGCCTTCGCATAGAGTAACTCACGGTGTATAGTGATTCCCAATTGGTGATCGGACAGATAGAAGGAGAATTTGAGGCAAAGGAGCCGACCATGGCCAGGTATTTGCAAAAAATGAAAGAGATAGTTCAGAGAATGAAGGACAGAGGAGTCAGGCTGTTCTTTCAAAAGATCCCCAGAGAAAGGAATTGTAGAGCAGATAGCCTCAGCAAATTGGCCGCCTCTCGTCCAGTTGAACTTCCTCAAAAAATTTATTTGGGCACCTTGGCCTCCTCCAGCATCACCGAAGGAGATGAAGTTATGGAGGTCGAAGAAGAACCATGCTGGATAGACCCCATCAAGTCTTATTTGGAAAAGGGAGAACTGCCTGAGGATGCCCAAGAAGCCAAAAAGGTCAAGCGAATAAGTGCTTATTTCTCCTTAGATAACGGAACCTTATACAAAAGAGCTTACTCATTACCCTGGTTGAGATGCGTAAGGCCCAATGAAGCCGAATACATCCTTCGGGAGATACACGAAGGATCCTACGAAATGCACATAGTCGGAAAAGCGCTGGCAACTAAGGCGATTAGGTAAGGATACTACTGGCCGAGGATGAAAGACGAAGCTGTGGCATTTGTTAAAAAGTGCCCCTCCTGCCAAAATTTGACAGTGGAAAACATGTCCCAGCAGCAGAGCAGGTCCCCATTTCCAGTGCATGGCCCTTCACTAAGTGGAGGGTAGACATAGTCGGACCCTTCCCTGTAGCATCAGGTCAGAGAAGGTTTCTCCTAGTGGCAGTGGAGTACTTCACCAAATGGGTAAAAGCCGAACCTTTAGCCACTATCACTACAGAAAGGATGATCAACTTCTTATGGCGGAACATAGTGTGCAAATTCGGCATTCCTTATCAGCTCATTAGCAACAATGGCAAACAGTTCGATAATTCTAAAGTCAGGTCCTTTTGTTCAGGGTTTCAGATCAAACAACATTTCTCATCAGTAGCTCATCCTCAAACAAATGGCCAGACGGAGGTAACAAATCAGACTATTCTGCAAGGCTTGAAGCGGAGATTGGAAGGATATGGTCGAAGCTGGGCAGACAAACTACACCATGTCCTATGGGCATATAGAACTACTCCCAGGCAACCCACAGGAGAGACTCCATTCAGCCTGACCTATGGCACAGAGGCGGTAATTCCCGTGGATATAGGCCTCCCCAGTGGAAGGATCCATTATTGCGAAGACAGACACAATGATCAAGCCAGAAGGATCGACCTGGATCTCCTAGAGGTACTCAGGGAATCGGCCAGCATTTGAATGGCTAATTACAAGCAACGAGCTGCTAATCATTTCAACAAGAAAGTAAAGCATAGAGTGTTTGGCGAAGGGGATCTAGTAATGAGATTCTTAGAGGCTATAGGAAAACGTGAAGGCACAAGCAAGCTTGCACCCACATGGGAAGGACCTTTCCAAGTAAAAAGAGTCCTAAGTCCTAGCACTTACAAGCTTGTAACCCTAGAGGGTGTGGAAATTCCTCATACATGGAACATCCAACACCTCAAAATGTATTACTAATAATAATAACAGAAACGTTGTTTGCCTCAAATTGTCTCCATTCGCACTAACGAAGCCTCGCTAAGAGCGGGAAGAACTTTCCTAAGGGAAAGCCTAAGCCCTAGTAAATCTAGGCACGAAGCCTCGCCAAGAGCGGGAAGAACTTTCCTAAGGGAAAGCCTAAGCCCTAGTAAATCTAGGCATGAAGCCTCGCCAAGAGCGGGAAGAACTTTCCTAAGGGAAAGCCTAAGCCCTAATAAATCTAGGCACGAAGCCTCTCCAAGAGCAGGGAGAACTTTCCCAAGGAAGAGCCTAAGTCCTAGTAAATCTAGGTATAAAGCTAAGAAGATCTAATGGGAGAAGAAGGCGAAAGTGCTCGAACTCCTATTGGAATGACAACTTCGCTAAGGCATTGCACAAATGCTTATTGGATTAAAGCGTGAATGCGATCCCCATACAAGTAAAGCATACACAAAGCAGAAGCATAATAACTGTATTATTTGTTGAAGTAAATGTATTACATTTATTTACAAAAGAATAAAATACAAAAGAATGAGATACAAAAGAATAAAATACAAAAGAATGTAGAAAATATCTAAGGCGGAGGATCGCCTGGAGGAACCACTGTTATAGAAGATGGCAGAGGTTGGTCATTCAAAGGATCCAGCCGAATGACAGACAGAGGTTTGGCTGGTGCAAGATCCGTCCTAGTAGGAAGTCCTTCGTCTGCATCCCCTTCGCCCCCGCTAGAAACTTCGGGAATGGGAGACGAAGTGGGTCCATCCTTATCCCAAGCTAGGAAGTCTTCAGGTCGTAATAGGCCTTCATCCCCCTCAGGAACGGGATCTTGGAACTCTAAAAGGTCTGGCACCGGAGGCTCTTCAGCAGCATCCAATTCAGATACCACTTGCAGCACATCAGGAAAATGCTCCGCTGCATCACGAAGAGCATTGTTATAATACTCGGCTACTACCTTATAGGTGTGGTATGTGATGATTTCATCGAAGCTCTTAGACTACATGAAGTCCCTCACAGCCCTTCGCCGACCTTCTTCGGCCTTGTTAGCCTTCTTAAGCGCAACTTGAGCCCGAGTAATGGCTTGTGTGTATCCAAATTCTGAGACTCGAAGTTCCTGTTGAGTCTTCTTCAGGAGATCTCGAAGGCTAGGAACATCTCGGGCAAGCTCTTCATTAGCACTTTTCAGCTTGTCCAGTTGCACGCTGAGATCAGCAATGGCTTTGTCCTTAGTTGCCACTGCCGCAGTTAAGGCGCTAACCTCTCCTTCGGCCTTCGAACGAGCCTCTTCATGGGCCCTAGATTGTTCCATGGCCTCCTCAGTCTTCGCCTTCGCAGAGGCCAGTTCTTCCTCCAATCAAGAACACAATCCCAATCTGTCCTTCGCCGCTTGCCGAGCGTCTTCATAATGATCCCTCAAAAGACCGAAATCGGTCCTTAAGATTCTGGAATCCAGAAGCGCCTACAACCAACAAGCAACAGTAATTATGCAATGTGACAAATGGTCATATAGCCCAAATGGGAATAAATTTACCTTTTCCAGTAAAGTCTCTTGCCTGGCCAGAGTATACTCCATTGACCCAAAGAGAGGTTTAGGGGCTGGACGCAGAAAGGGCACGAGGGCTAAGACAGTAGCTGTCGAAACAGAGGAAAAAGGAGGACCGGCAGATGCCTCGACTTCTCCAAGCGGAGGGGAGTCCATTACTACAATCTCAGTTGGCCCTTTGACTCGTGGCCTCTTACTCGGTGGAGGAGCCTCCATCGTTATCCCCTGCAAAGGGGCTGATATTCTTGCATCCGCCCCAGGGGAAGGAGAGCGGATCTCCGGTACGGTGGTAGTGGTTGAAGCTGCCACCAGGGGCCTCTTACGGCGGAGAAGCTCCCCCACGATCAATTTCTTCTTAGGGGGACGAAGAGAAGAAACACCTTCGACCGTAACAGCGGCCCCTGGCATGACCCCAGACGAAGCAGCAGTTGAAGGAAATGCTTCGTTGGTCGCAGCAATAGTAGCCCCCTGATCAGCTGCCAGCAGAACAGCAGCTGAAGGAAATGGTTCACTGGCTCCAGAGGGACTCATGATAGGTGCCAATGATGCCTCCAGGAAAGGCTCATGAACAGGGGCGTCCACTTCGCCCACAGAAACTGCAAGGTACAAGAACAAAAACATTCACACATTCAAATCAACAAATAAAGGCACAAGAAGAAGTAAATGATAATAAGAAGGCAAGAAGTTGCCTCTGTTTCTTGAAACGAAGGCATCCCCTTCGACTGTAGTATTAACTGGGGAAGGATAAAGCCTCTTGAGGGTCGCAAAGTCAGGATATGAAATCCATTGCTCCTCAACATACTTCTCCCAGGTATGACCTCCTCGGCACTAGGAGATCTCCCAGGTACGACCTCCTTCGACCATCTCAGATATGTCGCTCAGATAACACGAGGGTCTTTATATGATGAAGGTGATGGGGGAGAAGAAAAATTACCTGCCCCGGCTTCAGCCCCAGGGGCACTCAAGTCATCCACCAGGTTCTTCAGACGGGCCTCAAATTCTGCATTAGGAACGTCTGTCAGAACCTTCTCCAAGTCCGCTAGTTGCTCCGCCCCCCGAGAAGAGTGAGCAATCATATCAAGAACATTGGGGACGGGGGACCCTTTTACTTTTATCTTGGGCGGACGAGGTGCGGACGCTCCTTTCCCCTTATCACCTGCTAGAGGAGGCAGAGGTGGAGGAACAGAAGCCTCAGAAAGCCCAGAGATTGAGATACCCCTCTGAGGAGCAGGCCTTGCAACAATTGGTGCGGCTCGAAGCGGAGGAGTACCTCTCTGCACAATAGGAACAGAGCGATCAGAAGCCTTAACGAGTCGCCTTCGAATTATTCGAATGGACTTCGCACTAGCCACACTCACCTGGGCCCCTTCTGATCCAACAGCCGAACCAGGTCCGGTGGAGACAGGCTTCGTCGACTTATCCTCACGAGGCTTCGCCGACGAAGACTGGAGGACTGAGGAGGAACGCAAACGGAACTTCCCTGTCTTGAGGTCGAGGATGGAAAGCTCAGCATCTTCGCTGAAGGGTCTTGGAGAAACCCCTTCTGTCTCCTTCATTATATCCTGGTAATGTCCAGGATCCTTGGCCTCCACTGCAATTGAAACAATAAACATAGCAACAACAAGATCAATACTCCACCATCAATTAAACCTATAACAAATAAGGAGCAGAGTTACCTCTTATATCTTTCAACAAAAGTTTAGGAGTCGAAAGGCCATGCTCGTCCTTCGCGTAAAAGGAGGCCATCATCTTTTCAGAGTTATAAGTATAACCCTGATGGAACAAAGTCCTAAGGTTCGCCTTCTCCTCAGCGGATAACCTCTCAGGCCACTCAGTAAGGCCTTCGGTGGGACGCAGGAAATGGCTGGGGAAACCAAATCCAAGGGATTTATCGCCGAGGCCGTCAGTGACCTCTATCAACCCAAACTTGCCCCTCCTGTCCTTCACCTTGTTCTCTTTCCCAAAGAAAAGGCTTTGGCGAGGCCTAGCAGAAGTCATATAAACCCCCGGTGACCTCTGTGCGCTCTGGATCCTATAAAAGCATTGAAACAGGCAAGCGAAAGGACGAATGCCGTGAGCGAAGCACAGAACCTCGAAGACGTGCATGTCCCTTATGGAGTTCGGGGTCAGCATCATTGGATTCACTCCGAAGTAGTTGAAGCACTCAACTTTGAACTTCGTAGGGGGAAAAAGAAGACTGGCTTCCAGCTGGTGGTAGAAAATAATGTAATGCCGGTTGTCTTTAGGTATAGCAGCTTTGGGGTCGCTAGAATAAACCCTCTCGTGAGCCTCGGCCTGGCGGAATATGAATTGGGTGCTGCCTTCTAAGTTCTGGCCGAAGGCCAAAAACTCAGATGTTTTTACAATAGGGGCTATCTCCCCCCATTCCTCCTCCAGTATCTTTTGGTAGTGGGAGGAGTTCACTTGGTCCCTTCGGGCAATGTTCTCTTTTCTGGGTGCCATTAGAATGAAAAAAAAAAGATGGAAGCAAGTACCAAAGAACAGATGTGGGAAAACCACGAAAACTAGGGGATTCGAGAAAATGAGCAAGAAGTTCTGGATATGGGAAGGCAAAGGAATATATATACTGAGAGCGTCCTTGATAACCGCCACAGCAATAAGTGGGGGCATTAAATGGACGTTCAAAATTCAAAATCCATGGAAAACTTAACCGTTTGCTGCGACACATGGAAGAATGGGGAGAACGAGGAGACGTGCATTCAATGCGCGTCCTGGCATTCAATGCTTACTCTTGTCAGTCGTGCATGCATTGAATGACTGTGTGACCTTCCATCTACCCTACGAAGGCTGTCTAGAATGCAGACGGTTCCTAGCCCCTCCAATCCCTTCGGTCAGACGAAGGCTACCCTTCGGGAAGATGAAGTAAATGCCTAGATCGGACGAAGCCTCCCAGCAAAATGAAAGCCTCTCCTAAGAGCTACTCACCACAGACAAGGAAATGAAAGGACCCCTTCGCCACCCAAAGCGGAAGTAGTTCTCTTCGATCAAAAGACCCCAGAAGATAAGGATACAAGGACACGAAGCTGTTTTACTAAGGCTCAACCCTTCGCCCTCCCCTTAATAAAACAGAGGGGCCCTTGATGAAGGATAAAAGTGACTCTCAAGAGAGGTTTGGACCCTCCTGTAACCCAGGCCCATTACGAGGCCTCCAGAGGCTATGATAAAAGGAAAAAGGCCTATTGGCCGGACCCTCGAATGACCTAAGTCCAAAGGCTTTCGGACTAGATGCCACTCCCCTCCTTCGCCCCGGATGACTTGCTGAACAAGTAAGGGTCGAAGCCCTCTGATGACATGTCTAGTCATCCAGCAGGAGGACCAGTCCTTAGACAATCTGCACCATGCTCTGACACCCCCTTTACCAGACATCCCTAGGGACGAGACAAGGGACATGCGCCTGCTACCAATTCTCACCAACCAGCATGGTCGAATGACAGAGGACGTCCTTTCTCAAAAGAAAGGTGTCAGACGTACCTAACCTAGAAATCATACAAAAGGGAAAGGAAAGTCTAAGCACAGGTAGTTGAAACTCTGCACTCTCTCACCCCCTTTCTATCACCAAAATATTCTAAAGAGAGGACTGACTTGATCGTCGGAGGGTTCTAGCCAGGCTAAGGGCCCTGCTCCTCCTTGATCCTTTTTCTTCTCCTTCGCAGGTATTAGGCTCAGGCCCAAGAAGAGAAGATCCAGCCCATCCTTTTATATATTGATCAAGCCTGATCACTCTCCATCCTCTAACTTGTAGAGAGCTTTCCTACATATAAAAGGCTAAATTTTGCTTACACTGGGTGTATATTTGGTAGCCAGTAATAGGACGTAATGTAATCAAATAAATTTCTAATGTAAATTTATATTAAAAATTTATTTGATTACATTATATCTCATTACGGCCTACCAAACGCATCCGGAGTATATAGATCAATATAATGAAATAAAAATACATAGTGTAAAAAAGGATATCGGTGTTTTTTTTACTATGAAAAAAGATAACATAATCATATTGACTGAAATATCTAATCACTCATTAGTTTAGTATATAAAATAAATATATGAACTTTATAGGGGCAAGAATTTTCCATATAAAAGTATAAAAAAAAATCTTCTTCTGTAAGGTCTTCGGGCCTTGCTAAATAGCTGAAATTGAATTTAAACGATCTATACAACCACGAAAAACATGCACAACTGTGCTCCTTATTAAGCACTGTTGTGCAACCTCTAGAATGGTGATTTCAGCACAACTTTGCCTTGCACAGCCATTCTTGAACTCCACGCACAACCATACACTTAAAAAATTGCTAAAAGATCTCCAAAAACCTAGTAAAAACAACAAAACCCAAAACAAATTATCAAACACAAAAAGCATATAAAAATAACAATTATCTTAATTTAAAACAATCTTAAATGGATGAATTATCAATGATAAAATCCTTTTTGGTATGCATTTTATTGATCCCTACATCAACTGTTGGTGGTTTTACAAGTAAAGGATAGAGATGAGTGAAGTATTAGGGAGGGAAATTGAACTCGAGACTACTGCCTATACCATGTATATATTTACCATTAGATTTGTGCTTCTAAATGGCAATATTTTGCTACATTTTATCAATCTTTTTTTGGTTAATTTAAAAAAAATCTGAAATTTGATTTAACATATTTTGAAAATTAATTAATTTAATCTACCATTAATGGAAGTATAAGATTTTAATAAGAAATACAAACTACTAAAATTAACGAGGAATACAAGCTAGCAAAATTATCAAAATCAATGAAAGTATAAGATTTTGAGTACAATTAAGTTAGCAGAATTATATATCTTTAAATGAATTTTTTATAATTAATTCAAATATAAAAATTCATTTACATATGATTTTTTAATAAAACTTATATACAGATAAATAAACTCTTAAGTAATCTTGTGTATCAACTTGACCAGAGAATATTTAGATTGTGTTTTTGCCTTTTGTTATCAATTCAAGTTGAAAATCAAGTTTTTTAAAGATAACACTAAATTCAATGGGCTGGATAATAAGCGAAGATGATCTTCTTGATATGATGATTAGGGCTGACTATGGTGCTGAGCACGGGACTCAGTGATAACGAATCATATCGAAAATTCGAACCGAAAATCTTTATAACTAAAAAATATCTATTAACCGTTTGACTTTTTCTGAAGCAAATCATTTTTTTTTTTTTTTTATAGTTGTGGAGATTAGTAATTATCTATACCGAAAACCGTATCAAATCATACCGAACTGTTCCGAATCAAAATAATTGAAACTAAAACCGATTTAAAGGATATATATATATATATATATATATATATATATATATATATATATATATATATATATATATATATATATATATATGTATGTATGTATGTATGTATGTATATATGTATGTATGTATGTATGTATACATACATACATACATACATACATACATACATATATACATATACATATATATATATATACATACATACATACATACATACATACATACATACATACATACATACATACATATATATATATATATATATATATATATGAAGAAATTGTATAAGTCAACCATAATTATACACTTTGTAGTTTGATTTTTATTTTACCTTGGTAAATCGTAAATAAATTTCTTTAATTATACACTATATAGTTTGATTTTTGTTTTGTTGTATGTACTAATTTAATTTTAGGTTTATGCTAAAAAAATATATTTTTAATTATTTAAAAATAGAAAATCTCCAAATCTCCATTTTGTTCTGTTCCATACCGACCGTCCAATTAGACCCAAATCTTTGTACCGAATTGTCCCTAAAAATCATAATGGTTTGGTATCAAGATGTTTTTCTATGGCTTGGTTTCAGAGATTCCATTTTAAGAATCCAAAGTTTGGTCTGGTACTGAAAATTTTCAAATTTCTGGATTCCTCTAAACTTTGCTATGCCCTAAGGCTGAGCACATATATTAAAAGTTCTAAATTGAATCGAATAATCAGACTAAAAATATCCAAAATCGGATCGAACCATTGAATTTTTAATTTTTCCTTAATCATATTGGATCGAGGAAAATATTTTAGTACGATTTTAGATATTAATGTATATCCAGACCGGAAATTAAACCGAATTAAAATAAACTATGCTGAATTGAATTGGACTGAAATAACTGAAGTTTATAAATAACAAAAGAATTATAAAGACTATACATGTCATTATACTAATTATCAAATTATATCAAATTTATATCACAAGAAAAAATAGGTGAACTATAAATCTATAATTATAAATGTATATATTTCAATTGAATATAATTATTGATATCTATATAATTTAATTAAATATTATGTTCATTAAATATATGTTTAAAAAAAACTTGTAATATATATTATGATCAATTATTAAAAGATATTGCCCAAAATCATTTAGAGTGGAGAATTCATATGATCTACCCCAATTAGTTTTGGAATTATGGTTTAGTTGAATTGTATATGTTGTGATTGATTAATGAGTGATAATAAAAAAATATAATGTATTAGTATATAAAACAAGCAACAAAATAAAAATATACCTACACACTAGAATAATTTTACAAATTGATTTTATATATAAGATATTAATAAATAGTATTAAATCATTTAATTTATATAGATAAAATAATAACTTCACTTATTCTACATAATACATGAATCTAATGTTATTATCAAACCACATATATTATGTAGATAACAAATATAATTCATGATTTTCTATAATTCATATTCATATTTACTTTAGAGATTTATTTACTTTAATTATATATTCATATCTTTTATCTATAATATTCTTAAAAATTATTATATAAAATGTTAAATCTTGAATTTGATTTATCCAATACTATTTTATTATCTCTAGTTACAAAATAAAATTAAGTAATGATTAATCAATTGTAAAGAAAATATTAAAATTATCTTATAAAAACTAAATATACTTTAAATATATATTCATATCTTTTATCTATAACATTGTTAAAAATTATTAATACTACAAGAAATATACAATATTGGGATAAAATTTCTTGTGATGAAATTAATTTCATCACAAAAATCACATTTTATAACTATTATTACTTTTTTTTTTTTTGAAAGATTATAACTATGATTAGTATTGCACATTTAAACATAAAGTATATATATATATATATAATTTAGTAAAATAGTATTAACTTTAAACATTAATGAAAGTATAATTTCATCTAAAATACCTGATCATATACTTTTAATTAATACTGACTTTTTACATGACATATGAAATTTAAAATTTAATAAAATAAAATAAAAATATAATATTAAATTGATTTATATATTCCTAAAAATTATATTATTAATTTTTTCTCTTAAGAGTTTTCTATGTGAATTGTAAATTTTTAATTATAATAATAATAATTGATATACTCATCTTTTGACTTAACTATTTAAATATCCTTAATGATTGATAGACTCATTGTCATGCTGCTGGGTAGCAATACACGTTAAGCGCTAACACAACTGAAAAGGCCTGCTGGGTGACAGACAACAATGATGTGTGGTATATGACTAGCGAGGGGCTTACAAGGATCATTGGGCATGACGTAAATGCTGGTGAGGAGCTTGAGAGGATGGTCATTAAAGTTGCAAACCTGAGTAGTGGAGCTGGAACTCGATCGCGTGGCTTCACATGGCGAAGGTTTATATTCAAAGTTAAATTTCTATTTTCTTCTTTTTATTTTTGTTTTCCATGTTTAATTTATTTCTACTTCTATGATTTCTTTTCCTTTTTCTTTTTTTAATTCTTTTTTTCGATGGTTTCTAAATTTTGGTGATTTTTTGGTGAATTATAAATTGAACCAGACATACAAAGGTAGATTTATAGATTCTATAATTTTTATTTCTATAATTTTTTTTTTCTAAATTTCAAATTAATTCTTACTTGTAGATTTTCACCAATTTCCAATTAAAATCCTTTTGCTAATTATTCATAAATTATTATTATTATTATATAAACAGAAAGTTTAAAAGAGAAGAAAAACTTTTGTGAATTTTTCAATATTGTATCTCTAAGTCTCCATATTGTATGGGATTAGATTGAACTAGAATGAAATATCCAATTTTTGAATTATATTATCCAAATTTTTTTTTTGAAATAAATTTAAATTTCATTAATCATTAATGATGGAATACAAATTTCAATAGCAAAGGACCTGACATAGAATCAACTACCCTAACAAGAGCAAACTGATTCGCAAATCGCAAATGTTCAATAGAATATCCAACTGTTATATAATTGATTTTGAAAAACTGCGACTGCAATAGTGAAATAACGTAACAAGCCCTTATTTTCTTTGCAAGCATCTGAAACACAACAGTGCATAGACATACCACTAGACTTATAAAAAAAAAACCCAATATGGGAAGACATAATAAAACTTTTAATATTGGAAGACAAAATAACATAAAAAATAAAGTACAATCTAATGAAAAATAATAAAATGAAAAGTATCACTCTAATAGTAATAAGCACAAATCCACTACAAACATATAGTAAAAATGAAAATGAGGAGGTAAAAGCAGATGTGAGAAGATAGAGATGAGATCGAGTAGAAAGAGCGTCAAGCGATGGTAGAGAATGAATGAGTGAAGTCAGCGATAAATGTAGCAATGACAGTAGGGACGAGATTATTTATATTAAATCTAATAGAAAATATTGGAACCACCGCCGGACAAAAAAGAAGATCAGTGGTGATTCAAGAAATAAAATTTGAGAAAAAAACTAAAGAGAAAAAAAAAAAAAAAAGGAGAGACGGCTAGTATTATCCCAAAATTTTTAAGATAATACAATATGAAATTTTTTATTTTGGTTTGGTTCCAATTCTCCATTAATTAAAATCTCTAAAGTATAGCCTAATTTTAAAAATTTTCAAATTTCTAGATTAGACCAAACCACACTCAGTCCTATGACCATTAACAGGAGTCTTTGTTTGTTAACATCTTTTTATAAAAACTATCGGGCTTTTAGCCAATATAAAACTAGCATGCAGTCCCGCGATTTGGGCGGATTTTTTTTATTAACAAAATATTAAAAGAAATGTAAAAGATAAATTGTCTTCAACATTGAGAGAAAATCTATTTTTAGTCTATTGCTATTAAAAAAAAAATACCTACTTACCATTATTTTATATCTTGGTATAAATACGTTATTAGAGAAATATATTAGTAAATATTTTTATATAATTTCAAGCATTAAATTATAACTATTTAAAAATTTAAAATAATGATTTAAATAAATCAACCCATTTCTTCCTAATATTTAGTCCAAGCCAAAAAAAAAAAAAAAATCTAGAATTATGGACTTTCTAACCTAAGATGCCATATGGTCACATTAAAATTATGAAAAAAAAAATAAAGATTATAGTCATATAGTTATATATATTATTATATTCACAGTTTTTTGAAATCACCTATATGATAGTTGAATATTTTGTTAAATATTTGCAATATACGAATCAATTTGCTCTCATTAAAATTATCGATTTTATGTCAGATTTTTTCTATTGAAATTTGTATTAGCTACTGATAATTAATGAAATTTAAATTCATTTAAAAAAATTATGTGGTAATGGTGATGATAATGAGAGTCCAAGAAAATTTAGAGTTTATATATATATATAACTTAAATATTGTCTATTTAAATTTTATAATAATCAATTTATTATTCATTAATTAGAAATATAAATACTAATTCAATTCATTATGTTCTTTTTTTTTTTTTTACCTTACAAATACCTCAAATTACAAAATAATTAATTGAGAAAAATTTAATTTTTGAGAAAAAAAATAAAGCAATACAAAAATACTAATTATAGATAAATATATGAAATAATCAAACAATATTTTTAAGCAATTTGAAAACATCCACTTGACATGTTAAATGACTATTCTAATTCCTTATTAATTTTAAAAATAGCGAATTCAATTGATTAATTTGGATTTAATTTATTAATAAGTACATGTTTAGAAACTAAAGGGTTTGTATCAACATTTTTTATTTTATTAATTTTTACTGATAATTAATTATTTTACAAAATTAATAAAAAATTAAATTTCACTCATTTCACAAGAAAAAAGAAAAATATTTTACAAGTATTTTAAACTATCCACCTAATGATGGATAATCGTTTTTAAGTTTTAACCTTACTATATTATATTTTAATTGGATAACTTTATGTATTATACTAAATTTATTTTTTAATTCAATAAAAAAATAAATCATTCACATTTATATAAAAATTAATAAACATTCTTAATTATATTTTTGTCTATTTTTAATAAAGAAAAAAAAATTCTTAAGTATGTTAATTATTATTTCATTTGATTCCAGTTATTGATTAGATTTTGATGTCTATATTTAAAATGTCTCATAGGACTGTAGTTATTAACCCGGACCTAGTTATTTAACTTGGTCTATAAGCTGGTTCAATGGATCAGTGGTTCAATTATTGAACAATAGTTAAACCAATGGGTCGATATAATTAATTAATTAAATAATTTATAATTTTATATAATAAAATAAATATAAAATATTAAAAAATTTAGGAATACATAAACTTCCACTCAAAAATAAAAATTAACAAATTAGATATTTTAATTTACAAACATAAAAAAAAATCATAAATAAGTCAATTAAATATTTCATATATTTTTAAACTTTTATATCAATGAATCACACTATAAACTAAAAAAAAAGACAGAGAAATTGAGATTTAATAATTTTAATCCTTACATTTTCATAAAAATATGTAAATAAATTCAAATATTTCATTATATATCAATTTAAAAATTAAATATAATTAAATTATTAAATTTAAGGGATTAAAATTAATTTAACATTAAGGGTTAAAATAAAATGAAAATTTTGTAACTTTTATTATATAGAATAAAATGGCAAAATAATTAAAGAAGTATTCAGAAATTAAAATAAAAGTGAATATCATAATAATTTATTTAAATAAAAGTAAGTTATAATGAAAAATCAAAAAAAAAATTAAAATTGTGAGGCTACCGGATCACTGGTTAGTCACTGATTCAACCATTGGCTCACATAATTTTTTGTGAGTCAACTGTAAATCTAGTCTAATAATAAAATTGGACCAGTTTAGTACTCGGATCATTGAATCGACCCGCCGGTCCGGTCCAAATTTTATAACTATGCATAGGACATACAAACCATTTGAATATTATTATTATAAGATATTATTAGGACGATTAATTTTTAATCTCAATTCATAAAATTTGATCAAATATTTGATAAAAATTGAATTGAAAGAATAGAAATGACTTAAATAGATATTGGTTAAACTTATAAATAAATTAGATTTAATGAGTTTAGATTAATTATTATTAAAATATTAAATTTAATTAATTTAAAAATTAAATTTAAATTATTATATATTTATATATTTTTAATATATTTTTTTAATATGAAATTGATTATTAACAGCAGTTAAGTCAATATTAGATATCACACTTGAGCAAGTGCTTTTTGATATCTTCGTCACTAGGCCAACATCCAACAGGCTGAAGATGCTCAATAAAGAGAGGTCTGCGTTTGATAGTGGAGTACTAGAATGCACGTGGAAGCAACTCCTGCTACAGAAGTACATAGTATGTCTCTTCTAAGCCTTTTGCAGAGCCAAAAGATCATGTTCTCTTTGAATATAGCCATGAAAACGGCCACAGACATTCTCAATTATTATTTTTGTTTTTCATAAATTATTATTATTATTATAAATAGAAAATTTAAAAGAAAAAAAAATTTTGTAAATTTTTTAATATTATATCTTTAAGTTTCTATATTGTATTGGATTGAATTAGAATTGAAATATCTAATTTTTAAATTATATTGTCTGAAAATTTTTAAAATAATATAATATAAAATTTTTTTATTTCAGTTCTGATTCCGGTTATCTGTAAATTAAAATCTGTGAAGTTTAGTCCAATTTTAAAAATTTTTAAATTTCTATATTAGACCAAACCACACTCAACTTGACCATTAGTATAAATCTTTGTTTGTTAACATCTTTTTATAAAAACTAGTGAGCTTTCAGCTAGTATAAAACTAGCATGCAATACTGTGATTTTTTTTTTTTGGATTGAATCATAATCAAAATATCTAATTTCTAAATTATACTGTTTCAAAATTTTTAAAATAATACAATATAATTTTTTTTTTTCCTGTTTTGGCTTTGGTTATCTATAAATTAAAATCTGTGAAATTTATCAAATCAAAGATTTTCAATTTTCTATGTTAGACCAAACTACACTCCGCCTGACCACTAATATAAATCTTTGTTTGTTAACATCTTTTCATAAAAACTAGTGAGCTTTTAGCTAATATAAAACTGGCATGCAATACCGCGATTTTTTTTTTTTTTTTTTTGCCAAACATGCAGTGCCGTGATTTGCGCAGATTTTTTTATTATTAAAACATTAAAAGAAATATAAAAAATAAATTACCTTCAACATTAAGAAAAAATCAATTTTAAATATATTATTATTAAAAAAATACGTATTTACCATTAAATCATATCTTGATATAAATAAATTAGTAGAGAAATATATTAGTCAATATTTTTATATAATTTCAAGCATTAAATTATAACTATTTGAAAATTTAAAATAATGATTTAAATAAATCAACCCATTTCTTCCGAATATTTAGTCCAAGCCAAAAAAAAAAAAAAAAAAAATCTAGAATTATGGACTTTCTAACCTAAGATGCCATATAGTCATGTTAAAATTATGAAAAAAAAAATAAAGATTATAGTCATATATAATATTACATTTTAAGTTTTTTAAAATCAATTATATAAAAATTAAATATTTTGTTAAACATTTGTTATCTGTGAATCAATTTGCTCTTATTAAGATTATTAATTTTATATCAGATTTTTTTTCTATTAAAATTTATATTAGCTACTGATAATTAATGAAATTTAAATTTATTTAAAAAAATTATGTGGTAATGGTGATGATAATGAGAGTCCAAGAAAATTAAGAGTTTATATATATATATATATATATATATATATATATATATATATATATATATATATATATATATATATATATATAATTAATTAATTAATTAATTTTATATCAGATTTTTTTCTATTAAAATTTGTATTAGCTATTAATAGTTAATGAAATTTAAATTTATTTAAAAAAATTATGTGGTAATGGTGGTGATGATGATGAGAGTCCAAGAAAATTAAGAGTATATATATATATATATATATATAACTTAAATGTTGTCTATTTAAATTTTATAATAATCAATTTATTATTCATTAATTAGAAATACAAATACTAATTCAATTCATTATGTTCCTTTTTTTTTTTTTTTAATCTTTCAAATACCTCAAATTACAAAATAATTAGTTGAGAAAAATTTAATTTTTGAGAGAAAAATTAAAGAATACAAAAAAATAATTATAGATAAATATATGAAATAATTAAACAATACTTTCAAGCAATTTGAAAACTTCCATTTGACATGTTAAATGACTTTTCTAATTCCTTATTAATTTTAAAAATAGCGAATTCAATTCATTAATTTGGATTTAATTTATTAATAAGTATATGTTTAGAAACTATAGGGTTTGTATCAACATTTTTTATTTTATTAATTTTTACTGATAATTAATTATTTTACAAAATTTTATTTACAAAATTAATAAAAAATTAAATTTCATTCATTTCACAAGAAAAAAGAAAAATATTTTACAATTACTTGAAACTATCCTCCTAATGATGGATAATTGTTTTTTAAGTTTTAGCCTTAATATATTATATATAGATATAGAATTCATTTTTTTTATATTGAATTTATTTTTAGTCTTACTATATTATATTTTAATTGGATAACTTTATTTATTGTACTAAATTTATTTTTTAATTCAATAAAAATAAATCATTCACATCTATATAAAAATTAATAAATATTCTTAATTATATTTTTGTCTATTTTTAATAAAGAAAAAAAATCTTAAGTATGTTAAATATTATTTCATTTGATTCAAGTTATTGATTAGATTTTGATATCTATATTTAAAATGTCTCATAGGACATACCAACCATTTATGTTATTATTAGGACGATTAATTTTTAATCTCAATTCATAAAATTTTATCAAATAATTGATAAAAATTAAATTGAAATGATTGAGATAATTTGAATTGGTATTAGTTAAGTTTACAAATGAATTGGATTTAATAAGTTTAAATTAATTATTATTAAAAAGTAAAACCTAATCAATTAAATAATTAAATTTAAATCATTATATATTTATATTTTTAATATATTTTTTAATATGGTATTAATTCTTAACAACAGTGAAGCCAATATTATTTAGATATCACACTTGAGCAATTGCTTTTTGATATCTTCATCACTAGGCCAACATCCAACAGGCTGAATAAGCTCAATAAAGAGAGGTCTGCGTTTGATAGTAGAGTACTAGAATGCGAGTGGAAGCAACACATGCTACAAAAGTGCATGGTATGTCTCTTCTAAGCCTTTTGCAGAACCAAAAGATCTTGTTCGCTTTGAACATAGCCATGAAAACGGCCATAGACATTCTCAATTATTATTTTTATTATTCCTTTTACAACCTGCCTCGTAATCATCGTCTCTAAATTACTCATTATACATAAATCCCAAAAGTATTTTTTAATAAATTTTTTTATATTTTTTTAAATCTACTCTTTAAAATTATTTTCGAATTGAAACACATATAAATTGATGTTTTTCTTAAGACTTGATTTAGAGAAATAGTTTATAAAAAATAATAAAAATTAATTAACTAAATAAAAAATTTTAAAAATATAATTTTTTAACTCCTACCTAGGTTGAGTACGGAAATTAAAAATTTTAAATTGAACCAAATAATCAGACCGAAAATATTCAGAACTGGACCGAACTGTTGACTTTTTGACTTTTCCCAAATTGAATTGGACAGAGTAAAATATTTTGATATGGTTCTGGAGATTAACATATATTCAGACCGAGAATTAGATTAATTGAATAGAACTATACCGAATTAGATTGGACCGAAATAACTGAAATTTTTTTATTTTTTATTTATAATATATAAATAATGTTAATTGAATAATATATAAATAACACAAAAATTATAATATTATATATGTTATTATAATAGTTATCAAGTTATATTCAGACTATATGAAAATAAAATTTAAATGAATTATAAATTTATAATTAAAAATATATATACCTTAACTGAATGTAATATAACTATTAATATTTATATAATTTACTTAATTATTAGATTCATTAAAATTATATCAATGAAAAATTAGTAATATAATGTGAATTAAATTTTAATAATACTAAGATATAACCACATATTACAATTAAAAATTTTAAATTCATTACTTATATGTTTTAGAATAAAAAATTTTAATATATGTTATGACTAATCAATGAGTGATAATAAGAAAATATAATGTACTAATAAAGTTTATGTGATACTAATAAAATTTTTTATTAATTAACTTTTATTGATATCTAATATTAAAATATTAAAAAAAATTTATTAATTAACATTTATGTGATAGGTTATCAATAAAAAAATATTTGTAATAGATAATTAATAGTTTGTATAAAAAGTTAGAAATTAATTATAAAAAATTATGTGTTAACTTTAAGTAGTATATACAATTATACCATAAAAACTATTAATATATAGTTTGATATATCATTATATATATTAACATAATGTATTAATTTATAATATAATCATTTAATAATATATTATAATAATTAATATAATATATTAATTTACTAAACCCAAATTGCATAAAAAATAAAACTTAAAATTGTACAGTCAATTATAATAAATTAATTATTAAATATATTTTCTTTAAATCTCTGTTTTGGATCGGATTGTATTGGACTGGAATCGAAATATCCAATTTTCGAATTGTATTGTCCCGAAATTTTCAGAACAATACAATACGGAGATTTTTTATTTCAGTTTTGGTTTTGAATTCTTAAAAATTAAAATCTCTAAAATTCAATCTAATTCAAAATATTTTCAAATTTTTGGATTAAATCGAACCATATTCAGTCTTAATCCTAACAATAATTTCAAAAGCATTGATAATGCTGTTACTCACATTTGTAATGTTTCGCACATTTGTATTGTTTCTCCTAACAAGAAATAATATTATATATATTTATTCATCTTTATTGTCTTGCATTAGCCAGGCTGACAAAATGTAATTAATTTTAGAATGCCATATGAGGATGATGCGCCACGAAATGCCGCATCAAGGATCAATCAAACAAAAATAATGCGCCCTTTAGTTACCTGAAATAATGTCATCTTGTCCCTACAACTTGGATTGTTCATGGCCAGGTTGGATTTTTTCTTTGATCCGACCCGACTGAAATTAAGAAAAAAAATTCAAATACTCGAATGAAACCTGACCTGAGGAATTATAATTTAGTTGGGCCGAGTTAGGCGGTCGGATCGAATGATCGATTTGTATTAATTTTTTTCGTTAAAAAAAAAATGCTTATGTATTTTTTTAGACTCGATTCTACATATTTATCAGCTAGAAATTGGCATAAACTCAAAACTTGGCAAGAGATTCCCTGGTAATTGAAGAACCCATGCATGGAAGCCAACTCCACACACAAAGATGTTTTTTTATTGGCTACATTATAGGCAAAAACTCAGGCCCAATATACAATTCAATTGCTCAACAGCCCATGTACTCATTATTCGCTTTCCGAATTGTCTACTTCTTAAAAACTCATTTTTTCACCTCTCTTCCTTGTTTTTACCCATTTTCTTCTAATCCCACCTTCTTATCCATCATTTCTTTGCAATATCTAAAAAGCTCATGTAGTCTTTCTTTAGGGCTTCGATTTGGGTACCTTTTGGTAAATTATCAAAATCGTAGAACAGCGGTGATGCAGATACTTAGAGCATATTTATTTGAGAAAAATTATTTCAAATTTGTTGAAAATTTTTTAAATGAAAATATAAAATAGAATTTTGGGTTTACTTTGATTGTTTTATAAAATAATTTTCAGAAAATTGTTTTCACTATTTCAGAAAATAATTATAAAAATAGATATAATTTGTTTCTTTAAAAGTGGAATTATAAATTACTAAATGGTTAAGGGAACTTTGAACTTTTCTCGCGGTGTACGTTAGCAGTTGCTAACATATGCTGTTTCTCAAAATGGGGAAGAAAGCTTGAAAAAATCCTACATCAATTCAAATTGGTTCTGCTGTGAAATCCAAATTGCAAAATGAGTTAATTGAAGAGGTGGTATATGAATCTGCATCTAGACTACAAGTGGATTGTGGTTCTTCAAAAACAAATGTTGTTGACGGAGTTCAAGAAGTTGGGATTCTAAGAATAGTGAAGGAACTAGTAATGGCGATGCAGTTGTTTTGGTGCCTAATCTTTATTGTGGTAATAAGGATGTTCCTAATGAATTTGCTCAACTAGAAGTTGTTGTGCAAGGACTTGGTTATAAGAAATGGGTAGATCTCTTCAAACATAATTGTGAACTTCTTCTTGAATGTGAATTGAAGTTTATCCCTCTTATTGTGAGTAATGGGGAGCATATTGTGAAATTCCATTTTGTTGAGACTTAATTAGAGGCTCAGAAATAGAAATATACTTTAATTGGTAGTGTGTTCGATTATGTTCCTAGCTTCTTCAAAATGGAGAGGTTTGCAATGAATGGTTGGAAGAGGTATGGCTTGTGTTTTGTTCATCTAATAAAAGAGAACCTCTTCTTATTTAATTTTGGGTCTGAAAATGATAAATTGACCGTACTTGGGGAGGGTCCGTATTCCTTTAATCAAAGGCCTTTATTGTTGAAGGAGTGGAAACTGAAGATGAAACTTGACATTGAAATCTCCAAGTTTCTAATATGGATTAAAATTTTTTTGCTTCCTTGGGAATTCTGGACTATGGAGCTATTGAGTTGAGTTGGTAGTGTCTATGGTAAACCCTTATTTGTTGATCAGTGTACCTTGCAAAAAATAAATTGGGGTATGCTAGGATGTTAGTGCAAATAGATGTGCAGGGTTCTTTTCCCCCAAATGTAGTTTTGGAAGATGAGTCTAGAGAACAATTTGTGCAGGACATAATAAATAAGTGGCTGCCTGTTAGACGTGGAAAATGCTAGGGGATTGGGCATGAGGCTAAAAAGTATGATGTGGAGGCTAAACAGGTGTGGAAAGCAAAACCATCTTCTTTAGCTAAACTGAAATATGAGTCTACAAAGAAGGATACAACTTAGACAAAATTAGATAATGCATATGAGCTAAGTATGTCTAAGGCTAAGATTGCATCCAATGTTAAAGATACAGGCAAAAATAAGGCAGGTGAGGTTTATTATGAGGGTGTTAATGTTGAGCCTTCTAATAGTGGAGAGGATTGAGCCTTCTAATAGTGGAGATGATATCTCTAAAGGATTTGGACAGGGAACATCAAAGGGGATTGGAGTGATTGGAGATGGACTGAGGCCTAAGAGGATTGTTAAGCCCCATGATTAGAGACAATGGTAGCTTCATGGAATGTAAGGGGTCTCAATGACCTCATTAAGCAATCAGAACTTAAAAAGCTAATTGTTACTTATAAACTGAGTATTATTGGGGTTTCAGGGATTAGGGTTAGGAAAGAGAACTGTGAGAAAGTGTGGTAGAAGTTGAATTTGAGGCATTGGCTTTGCTATTCCAATTATGAAGTTGCCGAATTAGGGAGAACTTGGTTGTTGTTTGACTCTAAGAAAGTACAAATTAAAGTGCTGGGAATGTCTTATCAATATATTCATTGTGAGGTGTTTTAGGAGGAAAAATCCTTTTTATAGATTGTAGTCTATAGAGCTAATGATAGTGAAAATAAAAGGAGATTATGGGAACAACTATTTGTATTTCAGGTACAGTAAATAGAGCTTGGCTTCTGTAGGGCGATTTTAATATTGTCCTAGGTAATCGAGATAAAATAGGAGGAGCAGATGTGGACTAGATAGTTAGTGGTAAGTTTAGTGGCTATTTAGGTGTAGCGAATCTAATGGATATGAGGAGTAGTGGGGTCCTTTTACTTGGACAAATAACCAAGATGGAAGCTATAGGATCTAGTGTAAATTAGATAGATGCTTAATAAACTTGAAATGGTATGATGAACTTCCTAGACTAAATATGAAATATTGCCTATGGGTATATCAGACCATGCCTCAATTTGGTTAATATGCCTTTTGTTCTTCCTCAAGTGAGAAAGCCTTTTCATTTTCATAATTTGTGGTGTCCTCACTTTTCATTTTATAACATTGTTGAGACTATTTGGAACACAGAGGTAGAGGAGACTTCAATGTTCAAAGTTTGAAGGAAATTGAGTCTATTGAAGAAAGAACTCAAAAAGATGCACAAGACCAATTTTTTTGATATTTCTATAAGAGTGGAAGAATGTAGGGCTATGCTAAATGATTTGCAAGTTAAGGTGCAATTGGATCCACTTAATAACGATTTGTTGGATAAGGAAAGAGCTGTCTTGGCTCACTTTAGGACTTTGTTGCACAATGAAGAGACTTTCTATAAACAAAAAGCAAGAGCTGATTGGCTACAACTTGGTGATTTGAGCACCAAATTCTTTCATAATTCAATGAAAGTAAGGAGGGCTAGGAACATAATTTCAAGATTGCAATTGAAGAATGGACATTGTGTGACAGATTAATAGAATATATCTAAGGCTATGGTGGAATTTTATAAGAAGTTACTATGATCTAATATGCTTAGACAACATATTAATCAGTCTATTCTAAATGAGGGAAGGAAGTTAACGGAGGTTGAGCAAGATGTTTTATGTGCAACTATTCAAGAATTAGAAGTGAATACAACTATGCAGGGCATTAGGAATGACAAAGCTCCAAGTGTGGATGGCTTCAATAGGTTTTTTTTTTTCAAAAAATGTTGGAACATTGTAAGTAAAGATGTTTGTGAAGCAGTCTAGGAAATTTTTTTTTTTATCAAGAATCATCTTCTAAAATTTGTTAATGCAACTGTCCTCACTATCATTCCTAAGGGACAAAATCCCCAAGGATTAGCTGATTATAGGCCAATAGCTTGTTGCACAATTCTCTACAATATCATTACTAAGATTTTGATATTAAGCTTGGGGAAAGTATTACCTACTCTTATTAGCCCTACCCAGTTTGCTTTTATTCTTGGTAGAAATATCATTGATAATGTGCTTATGGCACATGAGTTAGTGAGAAATTATCAAAGGGTGGTGGTGTGGCAAAGTGTGCTATGAAGATGGATTTAAGAAAGGCTTATGATTCTGTTTCCTGGGATTTTTTAAAAGAAGTAATGCTTGGGCTAGATTTTACTAGAAAATTCATAGGTTGAATTATGATATGTGTTAGGACTATAACTGTAACATCCTAGAAATTAGCTTTAGTTAGGTAGTGAATTTTAGAATTTTAATTCGAAGTTGATATTAAGAAATTGCATAAAATTTTTGCATAGCATTTGAATGTATGAAAAGTATAAGAAACCTAAGTAAAACCAAAGAGAAATATAAATGAAACCATAGTGAAACCATATTTATATCAAATTGTAAAAGTACTTAAAATACTATATTTTCTAAAATTTGTTTAGTGAAATTTATAATTTTTGAATAATAATCTAAAAGTGAATAAATACCTTAATTAAAGCTTAGTTAAGTTTAATATTAACATTTAAAAATGTATAAGAAGGACCAAACTGTAACTTGCAAGGACCAAATTGCATAACTTAAAAAAATTGGGGGACTAAACTGTAATTTGACTAAATTCTGTCCATATAACAGATTTTCCAGAATTTTCTGTACAAAAAATCAGAATTTTTCCCTTCTTTTTCTCCTCTTGGCCGAATACTCCCAACCCCTCTTCTCCATTTTTTTTTCTTTCATTTTTCCTTAGAAAAACCATTGCAAACTTGTAACAATTAACCTCCTTGCATTATCCAAATTACTTCCCACCAAGAATTAATTAAGAAATAAGCAAGAAGTTGAAGAAATGGAGATTGGAAGAAATTTTCCATTTTGAGAAAAGAAAGGTTAGTTCACTTTTCTTCATTCTAATTCATAGAAATAGATGTTAGTAAGTGGAAAAAATGATTTAGTATGAAAATTATGTGATAAATTAGTGTATTTGGCATGGAAAACATCCTAATTCTTCAAACATATCTCAAATCAAATTGTTGCTAAAGTTTTAAATTCACCTAAAAAGACTTAAGAATAGTTAAATCTAATGCTTAAGGAATGAATTCCAACAATTAGAATAATTGAATTTGAAGAAAAATACATAGGTTGCCTAAAATCATTAATTCTAGCTATATGTTCAAAGTCCCACTTCAAGGTTGTTTTCTTCCAATTTTATTGCTTGAATGTGTTAGTTTAGTATCAAATAACTTGGAAATAACCTTAGTTTGAATTATAGAATTCCCCTTGAAAAGGCCATGTTTGGCCGAACCCTAGGAGGCAAAATTTGCCTTTGTTTATGCTTGATTTTTCTCATGATTTTCCATGTTGAAATGACCCCTTTGCTTGGCTTTTAAATCCCAAATGAGTTGTGGAATATATTGTTGGCAATGTGAATTTATGTAGGGCAATTTGGGTTTCTTCCAATTTGCCCCAAAACTCTTCCAAAATATAATCAAAGTTATGCCCACCAAGTGTTCTATAAAATGTTCCAAAGAAAATCCAATGCTTGCTACAAAATTACCAATAAAATATCTAATATGTAAATTCCATAATATATCATCCCTAAAGTAATAAATAGGTTATGTATGCTTAAATTGCTAATAAACATAAATGTAGCTAAATTAAATTAAAGAATTAAAGAAAACAAATTAAATGTTCAAAATAGAAAAATAAACATAAATCATGCATTTATTGCTATTAGTTTAAGTATTCTCAATAATATTTAGTATTAAAATAATGTATTTTGCTTCTTTAGCTTCTAAGGATCAAGAAAAGGAGGTTGAGGATTAAGGGATAAAACTTTGGGTTCCATTTTTCATTGGTGAGTGATATATACATATGTATATATATGTTCATGCCAAAATGAACTTATACCCTTATATGATATTTGCTTGTGAAATGCTCCTGGATGATCTTTTGAATCTGAATTACTCCCTTTTCATTGATTCCTTTTTGCTTTGGAATACCTTATGGCTTACATTGAATTTCTAATTGTTCATGGCAATCTTTGAAACCTGTTTGCTTCTTTGTAATTATCTTGTTCGACTTTATAGCACCTTGTGATATGTTCGAATGACTTTGATTCTTCAAATGAATTTATGTTATTTAATCCCCTTTCTTTGAATTTAATTTTGAAGTAAACCCTGTGATTTGATTGGATATCAAATGACAGAGCTACTCATCTGATTGAGTAGCATAAATTTTGCATCAGACATTGTGCACAATGGATTATAAACCCGAGCTAGGGAGGGTTAAGCCCCTAGCCATATAGTCTGATCAACTATATGTGGGAAAAGCATGCTACCAAGATAGTAGCCTCTGCTTATTATAAATCTGTGATTAAGTGAATTCTGTCGTTTGAGAGCCAATGTGATTGTCATCTTTACATTCATACCTTTATTTAAACTATTGCCTCTCTTTGCTCTTTTATCCTTCTATTTTGTATATATATGTATGTGTATATTATTCACTGGGATTTTATCTCATTATTTTAGTGGTTTATAAATTTTCAGGTGGTGAGTAGATCAGTGGTTCCAGCAAAGCTTCTCCCTCCTGCGTGGAACCTATCATGTAATATTCATAATTATTTTGATGGTTGTAAATATTAGAAACTCCATGATACTTGGTGGTTTAGTATAGTTTAGACTGGGAATTGTAATAAATATTAAATGTATAAATTATATGTAAATTAAATGGATATTAATAAATATCAGAATGTTTATTGTATATCTGTGGATGCTAATTGTTTAACATAATAATCCAGGGTTCTACGGGTTTAGGTGGCTTTAGGCTTACCCAATCCCTAGGACCGTCCATCCCTAGAGTGGGATGTGACAATAACTTTTTTGTGCTTATCAATGGAGGTCTTAAAAGGTATTTTCCTAGAAAGAAAGGGCTTAGGCAAGGGGACCCTATGTCCCCTTTGCTTTTTGTGTTTGCAATTGAATACTTATCTAGATGCTTAAAAAGTATGTTGCCTATAGGTTTCTAGTATTATAAAGGGTATGCAAATCTCAAAATAAATCATTTGTGCTTTGTAGACGATTTACTTATTTTTTGTAGGAGTATTAAGGAGTTAGTGATGAGTATAGGGAACATAATGAAGGATTTTTAGAGTGTGTCTGGGCTGCAGTTGAATGAAAGCAAAAGCTTCATATAATTCACCAATGTTGAGGATGAATTCAAGTAGAAGATTTTGCAAATTTTGAAATTTAAAGAGGGAGAATTATTGTGAAGTACTTAGGGGTTCCATTAAGTGTAACGAGACTTTGTAAACAACATTGCAGTGAGTTAATGGATAATTTATCTAAAAGAATTCATGCTTGGGCATTCTCTCTTATGTGGGATGATTGCAAATGATTAACTCCATTTTGAGGAGTATGCAACTTTATTGTTGCAGTATTTTCATGCTTCCTAAAGCTATAGTAAGGAGTATAGATGCCATTTGCAGAGGGTATTTGTGGGGAGGGAATGATATGAAGAAAGATGGACCTATAACTTGGACGACTGTGTGCCTTCTTAAGAAAGAAGAGGGTTTAGGGGTTAAAGATCTTTTAGTTTGGAACAAAGTTGCAATTGGTAAGCAGATTTGGGTTATTTGGACTTCTAAAACCTCTCTTTGGGCTAAATGGGTTAAGCAAACTAAGTTGTCTAAACTTAATTTTTAGGGAATTACAAAGCCTTATGACACTAATTGAAGCTGGGGCAACTTACTAAAGCTTGGATCTTGGTTCAATGAGTTTTATATGTATAAGCTAAGGGATGGGAAGAAAACAAACTTTTGGTTTGATCCTTAGATTAATGGTAAGGCTTTGATAGATAGGTTTCCTAATATTGATCTTAGGAAGTCAGAAATTAGAGTTAGGGACATTGGTTGTTGACATATAGAGGAGGGCATATGGGCCCTACTTGACTCTACTAATATAGCTACTGATGAGGCTTGGAGATTGGCAAAACAAATTAACATGAATTTGCAGGAAAGGCAACCTAATGCTATTTCTTAGATACTAACCAAAAACGGCAAGTACTCAATAGCTTTGGCCTAAGATGCTCTGAGACCTAAGGATTGTAAGGTTACTTGGTGTAGAGTAGTATAGGGTAATGGTCATGTGCCGAGGTTTAGCTTCATACTCTAATTCGCCTTAAAGAATAGATTAGCTATGAAAAATACAGTTATGAACTAGGGTGGGAGATTCCAGGATGGTTGTGCTATGTGTGATGCTCCTTCAGAAATAGTAGAGCATATATTCTTTACCTGTTCCTTCTCTCATAAGATTTGGATTGAAGTCTTGGGTTAGTGTGGTATATCTAGAGGGTTATCCAATGGAGAAGGGAGATTTGTTGATTCTCAAGGAAAATAGGTGGGAAATCAAAGTTGACAAAAATTCGCAAAGTTGCTCTTATTGCTACTGTGTATTATTTGTGGTAGGAAAGAAAGCAATTTTTGCTTCCTTTGCAAAAGATAAAAACAGGGTGCTTAGGAAGATTAAATTGGCTATGTGTGCTAATTTTGATATGAAAAATCATTTATTGTGCAGACCTTGAGTGAGCCCTAGTTTTATGGTTTGAGAGATTGATGGGGATGAGGTTGCTGTTGTGCTGGTAGTTGGTTTGTTTGGGTAACTGATTTATGGGTTTATTCTTTTATTCATTAGTTGTAGTTGTTGTAATGAAGTGTTGTCTTAGTTGTTTTAATTTCTAGTTTTCTTGGCCTTTTGTTGTTGCTGTGTTGTTTTGTGCAGTTTTGTTTAGGGTATTTTGTTGTATATAATATTCTTAGGAAATAAAAGTAATTTTTCCCAAAAAAAAAAAAATCACAACTACCATTATCATCATTGTTGTTAAATGAACAAATTCTTTATGTTTTGAAATTGAAAATAACTTTTAAATCATAACAAACAAACGTATTTTCAGTCATTTTTCAGTTTTCAAGTAAAACTAAAAATTTTTCATTTTCAATAAAAGCTAGAAAATAAAGGCAGGAAAATTTTTCTATAAATAAACAGGCCCTTGCTTACCCTTGAGAGTTTTCTAGGGTGGGTCTTGATCATTAATTTTGGGGTCACTATCATCATCATCATCACCATCTCCATCATTTGCTTTATTGTTGCAAAACCATAATCTTAATCCAAATAAGAATAGATAAATCTTTAATAGAGAAAGCAAGAAAAGTAAAATGATACCCTTTACTAAGATCTAAAAGTTTCAATTCTCATCCCGAGCAACAAACTTCATATTCTTGTTTCTATCTCAAAATTTTCAATTGTTATAGAGTTTTAACCTGACCCGACCCAATTTGATCTAACTGGCCCAATTTATATTATATGCTGATAGTATTATCCTACCCAAACTGACCCAACTAAATATAAATACAACCTGAATTTTCATGATGGATCATATTGAAATAAATTGAGTTAATTGGTTTTTGAACAACCTTACCCACAACATTATTATTTTTTAATAGAAATACAAATTTCATTTAACATAAAATATTACAACATATCACAAAAAGCTTTATTATTAGAAAAATGATCAATTAAAATAAATAAACTATTCAAGTATATATATCAAGAACTATAAATTGTACCAGTTGTCTTGACAACCATTATGCTAGATATATGTAGAACATCATTGAAAAACTAATAGCATATCTTTTTTTACATTGTTTCACTAGCATGAGTTAAAAATTTTCATTAAAATTATCATTTTACCATCTTTTTAATATAAAACTTCATATCCATATTAGATTTAATAAAATTAATTAGTAGGATATTAAATTGAGATAAAGTTAAATAAAAATTTAAAAACTATAAAAGATATAATTGAAAAACTCTTACACTACACTAATGTTGTTCCAAGTATGGCAATCCTAGAGATGGTTGTATAAGATTATTAAAAATTCTAATGCAAATTTTCAACTAGTTTCAAATAGATAAAAACAAATAAAGAGATTGAGATAAATAAAGTTTAGCTAAGTTTTATAGTGGTTCAAAGTTCAAATGCTTTTCCTATGCCTATTTCTCTTAAATCAAATAGATTCAAGGTTCCACTAAATATGTAGGATTGTACCTAAAGCTTTACAAATTTAGTTTTTTGGGATTTCACTATTTACAATAGATTTTACAGGATTTCACCCAAATCACTCTCAAGATACAATGAATATTGTGTTTAAAGTCTCACAAAGTTTTGCTCAATATAGTACTAGATTTTTACTTAAAAAGAGTTCTAGACTTCATTTGAATCTTTTAGTTTTTATAAGAGTAATTAAAATGACTATTGAGATTTTAAACTAATTAATAATCCTCCAATGTTCTAATGGCTAGAAATCTTTTCAGATTCTTACTAATGTGATAACATAACGCCTAAGACAAATCCTATAATAGTTGTCATAATACCTTATAAAGGTTGTGAAGGCTAGTTATGCCAATGACTATTTTCTTAGCCTAGCTTCTATTTTATAATTATAATAGTTGTGACTTGATCAATAGTGCCTATTATAATTTTGTGAAAGACCATGAAAAGTTGTAATGGTGGGGAAAAAACACTTTTGTCTGAAATCTTGATTTTATGTTACAGACATTATACTATGTGTAACACTTGTTATGGCTTTAGTCCTTTTGAATTTTATTTGCCTCCAAAGTATATAATTTGTTCTTCATACCCTCTCAAAATTTAAATTCTTGTTTGTACATGGGTAACACTTATTATGGCCAGCTTGACTTTAAGGTTATCGAGGCGGCTGCCTCAGGCCCCTAAAAAACAAAGGCCTAATTTTTTTTTTGTCATAAATAAAAGCTCTCAAAATTTTTTTATTTTGGTCAAATAAAGGCCCCTAGAAAAATTATTTAGGGTAAATAAAAGTTCTAATTCTTTTTTTTTTTTTCTAAACAAAGGCCCCAAATTTGGTGAACAAAATATTAATTGTGATTTTAAGTTTTCAGGAATCTCTTTAATTTTAATGGTAAAATTTTTCCTTTATTTATCACCATCCTATTAGAAAAAACTTACAAAAAAAATGGCTTCGAGTCTGCTTAAATTCAACTATAAAAATTGCTAATGAAATGAATGTAGAACCCATATTTCATGAAAAATGAATGATTCATGGGAAAAAAAATTTGATGAAAGTAATAATGACAAGATTATTCATTCAGCTGAAAAATCTTTTGAAGTTGAGTACTTTAATTATATAATGGATTATTCTGTTACTTCCATTGAAACTAGCTAGGTTTGAACAATTTATAGAGTATGAAAATATTTTTAATTTTCTGTTTGATTTAAACATGCTAAGAACTTTAGAAGATGATGAACTAAAAAAAGAAACCTGTCCTAATCTCAAAAATTATTTAAAATCTAATAAACATTATGATATTGATGGACTTGATTTATTTTTAGAATTAAAAGTATTGAAGGAAACTTTAAACATAGTTCCAATTGAAATGCTAAATTATAAAAAGACTAGATTTTTTTTTCCAAATACATGCATTTCCTACATAATATTATTAACCATACCTATAAAAATTACTTTTGTTTATAGAGAACGAGGCAATTTTTTTTTAAAAAAATCATTTTAGTATTAATATTTTGAAAGTTTTTAAAATTATCCCTTTACAAAATGATAATTGCCTTTCTTAATCTTGATAAACTTGAGCATCAACCCCTTAATTGAGTCTAGGTATTAGTAATTTGCCTCCATAATTTATAAACTTGGCTTCACTACTGCTTCCACTGAAACAAGCTTTTCAAAATTAAAATTACTAATATCTTGTTTAAGATCAACTATGTCGCAAGATAGATTAAATCGATTAGATATATTATCTAATAAAAGTAGTATGCTTGAGCACCTTGAATATAAAACTTTAATAAGTAATTTTGCAATTGAGAAAGTAAGAGGATGAAATGAATTTTTCTAAATATATTGAAGAATTTTTTTTAGGCTTCCTTCAAAATCTCATCTCAAGCCCTTGATACACTGCATCTGGCTCTGACGCCAATGACTTGATAGGTAACAGTTATGAAATGATATTGTATGATAAAATAGTGAGCCATATAAATAAGCAGTAATAGTGGTGAAAATATGAGTAACAATCGTTACTCCCTGAAGACAAATATACATAGAAATATATAGCAAGTAATTATTCGTATGTACATTTCATAAGTATTTGTTAAAATATTTAGTTTAATTAAATAAAATTTTGGCATCATTAAAATACATAAGGAGATAATAATCTCCCCCTTTTTGATCATGACAAAACTCTCATTTTTTATGATGACAAAACTATGTCCAATTAAGCAAACAAACATAAACTTAGCTAAATAAAATTTAATGAATTAAAAATAAAACTCCTCCTAAATTTAAGAAACCAATATCTGAGTTTTACAAGCAAGAAGCTCCCCTTCAATATATACACACATCAAAAATATCAAATCTTTTTAAAATCTAAATATCAATACAATAGACCAATTATGCCAAAAATATCAAAATATCAAAACAATATCAAAATATCAATGTAACCAATCATATCAAATATATCAAATATCACCAACTACTATCTCTCTCCTTTTTTGACATCATCAAAAAGATATAAAAAGATGGTAATATAATCGAATATCCAAAATATCCAACAAAGTATCCAAAGTAGCATAAGATCAAACATAAAAACAAATTAAAATGTACCAAACAAGAACGCTACAATCACAAAAAAATAAAAGCACAAGTAAAATGACAGAGTAACTAAGACTGGGCTGGTGGATCATGAGAACGGTCATCAGTGATGTGATGAGAAGGAGAACCAATAAGATCATGAGCTAAAATGGAGGTAAGTGAGAGATCACGCTATAAAGAATAGATGGAATCACAAATATCTCGCCTATTAGACTTTAAACACTTACCAAAAGTCTCAAAACCTAAATCAACCTTACCCTTCAAAAGGGTGAACATATCTAGAATATGTTGAAATAAGACCATAGTACCATAATTTAGTGCAACCAGAGTAGGCATGGTAGTAGGAGCAGAAGAAGTGACTCAATGCCTTTTGCCCGTACCTTGTTCAGTGTCATCAAATAGAACCTCAATCTTAGGATCAATATCAGTCTCCTGCTCACCTAATGGCTGCTCATCTTCTTCCTCCTCATTTCTAGTTACTAAAATCCATTCTTTGGTATTTGGATCTTTCTTTGCAATTTTCACGTCTTTAAAGCAGTTCTTCTCTAAAGCATCTTGAGTTTAATACCGAATTATATATTACTGACCATATTCCATAAGAGCTTTATAGAAATTAGAAATTTTGGTGACATGTATGCGAAAAAGCAATTGACGTGAGCTTTAATTGACATTTCTTTAAAAGAGTCAGCCAATCACCTTGCACAATCAAAATCTTTATCATTCTTAACACATCATATAGCAAATAATTCTTGCTTGCTGACAGTATCATTATTATCTCCTTTACAAATAAGGAATATGTAAGAAATTAGTGAAACACATGTAGAGATTTGTTCCTAATTTTAGTAGACTTAATAAATTTATGGTCAAATCATTTTTCACCAGTCAAAATTTCCCAAAAAGAGTGAGAATTCCAGTCGTCAAGGATATTAGCAAACCCAGTATTCTTAAACTTAAATAAGATACCCAATTGATTGATAGTGATTGTGTGATTTTTGTTTTTTAATTGAAATTTTAGAGTCCCATTCTTTACAACATTTAGAGTAGTGAAGAACTCATACACTAAGTTGGCAAACATGTGGTGATTGGATGTGTGAAAATATATATTACTAAAGAAATCATCATAGAGCTTTTTGATTGAATCTTTCAAGGCTAAAGTATCCAAATCAACCAATTCTATATCATTTCCTCTAACTAATTTTCCTTTACTAAGAAGTAAATTAAATATTTCTTAAAGATTAGGCTCAGAGAAAGAAAGTCTATAAATACCCATTTGAGACCTTGCCTGTAAACCCCTTGTTCTTCATTCCTTAAAGTCCTTCCCTTTTTAGCAACCATTTTTGTCCTTAGAGCCATTATAAGAAGTAATAGAATGATGACTCGAGGTTTGTTTGAAGATAAAAGACAGTTTGAGTTGAAATTTTGAGAGAAAAGAAAGAAAAAGTTAGAAACTATTGCATAACGGATGAGAAGAACATTAAAAATGAAAACTAAATAAATGCAATTCTTTTTATAGATCATGACATGTAACAGTTGTTATAGGTGGTAATGATTGTTACTTTGCTTAAGATTTGAAGATTTGAGATACAACATGTGATGCTAGGGAATGAATTAATTATAATCGTTACTAAATATGTAATGGTTGTTACATAAGGTAATGCCCATTATTTTTGCTACTGTCTGAATTTTGAGAAAAATGACAATCTTGAGTAATGATGGTGAAATGAAAGGAATAGTTTTAAACAATCATGAATTCATTAGGTAATGAGCATGAAAAATATGACAGCAAATTTTTTATTAAGATTTTGTCACTTATTTTATGCAATCATGCTTTTATGATCATAATTCACTCAAATGGCAATTTTTACTATAAATTGAATGTGAAATGACATAGATTCTATATTAACTATATTATTTAGCTATATTCTATATTGAATATATTATTTAGCTCTTAATTTCACCAAAATTAAATAATCATGCCAAATAGCACATAATTCATACATAACATGCAATTTTATTAAACAATCATCAAAATATCATCAAATACATTTAAAAAGCAATAAGTACATCAGTTTTGGGTTGATCATACCTGAGTGGTATCAATCACACTAGATTCCCTTCTTATATAATAAAATGTCTCCTTCTCTGAAGGTTTGGTGAAAATGTCAGCTAGTTGGTGTATTGTATCAACAAACTAAGCGTAATATGCCCTTTGCTAACATAATTACTCAAGAAATGATATCTAATATATGTATGCTTAGTCTCAAAATGATGAATGGGATTTTTAATCAAATTTATAGCACTAGTATTTTCACATAATAGGAATGCTATGGAATGGATAACTATAGTCTTCAAATTGAGTTCTCATTCATAGAAGTTGAGTGCAATAACTAGCCACCGCTACATACTCAACTTCAACTATTGATAGTGCAACTGAATTTTGATTTTTTAAAAACCATGAAAAACTAACATGTTTTTTAGAAATTGGCAAGTGCTACTAGTACTCTTTCTATCAATTTTACAACCACCATATTTAGTATTAAAATGTCCAATTAGATCAAAAGATGAACATTTTAGATGCCATAAACTGAAATTTGGTATGTCCACAAGATATGTCATAATCCTCTTAACTCCAATGATATGAGATTCTTTGGGGTTGGATTGAAAATATGCACACATGTAAACACCAAACAATATGTCTAACTTGGATTCAATCATATGTAATAATGAGCCAATCATGCTTCTGTAAGCTTAGAATCAACTATTTACCTTTCTCATCATTTTCAGCTTTGTTGAAGTCCCCATTGGTATGGCTTGATGTTCAGTGTTCCATCCCAAATCTTTTGAGAAACTCCTTGGTATAATTACCTTGGATGATCAAGGTTCTATATTCAAGTTGCTTGATCTAAAGTTCTAAGAAGAAATTGAGCTCTCACATCATTCTCATCTCAAATTCACCTTGCATTGACTTAGAAAATTCTTTGCAAAGCAAATCATTAATAACACCAAATATGATATCATCAGCATACATTTTCACAGTTAAGATATTTTGCTTGTCATTGTTAATAAAAAGGTTATATCAATTTTGCCTTTTGAAAAATCATTTCTAGTAAAAAATTACTCAACCTCTCATACCAAGCTCTAAGTGCTTGTTCAAATCATATAAAGATTTAGTTATTTTAAAAACATGGTTTGAAAATTTTTCATTTTTAAAAACTGAAGATTATTCACATACTTCTTCTTGAATAAAGCCATTCAAAAATGCAAATATCCATTTGAAAAAGTTCAACATTTTTTATAGCATGCATAAGCAAGTGACATCTTAATTGCTTTTAATCTAGCTATAGGAGCATAGGTCTCATCATAATCAATACCTTCTTCTTATTAGTAACCTTCAGCAATTAACCTTACTTTGTTACTTACCACTATTCCTAATTCATCCAACTTTTCACGGAACACCTATTTGGTGCCAATCATGAGATGGTCTTATGGTCTTGGAACTATAATCCACACTTGACTTCTCTCAAATTGATTGATCTCTTCCTGTACAACCAATACCTATTTATCATCATGAATTGTTTCATTAATGTTCTTTGCCTCCACTTATGATAAGAATGCTACATATTCACAGGGTTATGGACACTTGTTCTTACACCTTGGTTGAGGCCTCAAATGATTTGAGTGTCCATCATCTCATTTCTCACCCTTGAATATGGAGCTTTAACTTGTTGTTAAGTAGGTACACTTAGCTCATACATACTTGTACCATTTTTATCCATTTCCATTTAATCATCTTATGCTTGTGATTCTTTTAAAGTCAAATCCTCAATTACATCCTCAATGGCATTTTGATGATCATCCCTATCTAAACACTTATAAGGAAACTCATCAAAAATAATGTGAATGGACTCTTCAACCAAAAATGTCCTTTTGTTGAAGATCCTATAAGCCTTATAATGATTAGAGTAAACAAGGAAAATTCTCTTATATGATTTTGCATTGAATTTCCTAAGGTTATCATTACCATTATTAAGCATAAAGCACTTACAACCAAATGGATGAAAATATGCAATATTAGATTTCCTATGCTTCCATAATTCATATGGGGTCTTTTTAAGGATTGGCCTAATCATAGCTTTATTGGTGATATGGAATGAAGTATTGATTGCTTAGGGCTAAAAATATTTTAGTAAATCATTTTCAAACAGCATGGTCCTAGTCATTTTTACCAGTGATCTATTTCTCCTCTCAACAACATCATTTTATTGAGGAGTCCTAACAGAAAAATTATACTCAATGCTATGATCTTTGTAATAACTTTCCAAAATCTAAATTTTCAAATTCTTTTCCATCGTCACTTCTAATACATGAGATAGCATAACCTTTTTGAGTGTGTAAAACCTTAAAAAAATCGTATGAATGTATCAAAAATATCATTTTTATGTACAAGAAATAGTAACCATGTAAATAGTCATTAACAATAACAAGACAATAATATTTATCACTAAGGCTAGATGTTCTTATTGGACTAAATAAATCTATATGAAATAATTATAAATGTCTAGAAGTTGAAACAACATTTTTGAGTTTGAAAGAACTTCTGAAATGTTTTCCTTTCATACAAGTATCAAAAACATTTTTTCTTTTTGAAAACAAGTTTAGGCAAACCATTTACTAAATCTTTTCTTGATCATTTTGAAATTACATCCATACTAATATGGCTTAATCTTCTATGCCATAAGGGTGAATCCTCATCTTTTGAAGAAAACAAGTAATGGTTTTTATTTTCATGGTTATTTAGGCCCACCATATACATAGCGCCTTGATAATAACTGTAAATCCTCAATTTTACACTCTTATGATGATGCTGTAGCTTGATACCTACTAAATTTAGTGCACTACATAAAGCCGGTATGCATGGTCCTACTAGCTGGTTAGTTGTTAGGAGTCAAAGGAGTAGTGCATCTAAAGAAAAAATGGGCTTTCAAGCATTATAATATAAGGATATTTAATTTTCTGATCCTAACTGGACATTCGGTACTAAATAGTACTTTCATAAAACTGATTAGCTTTCTCCTGAAACTGACTGTTAGACTATTCAATTCCATCGACACTAACTTATAATTTTTTTAGAGTTCTCAAAGCCCCAAAAATTAAATTGAAAGTCCCAAAAATATGACAACCAAAAAATTAGGCTGTACGGTGTACACGCTGGTTGCCTGCCAAACATACCAGTGTGCCTCTAAATAGTTGGCGTATCCGCTAGGCTCCCCAGCAGCTGGTCCCTCATGTGCACTAAAATTTTGTTTTTATCGCTTTTCTAGCCTGAATTTCAGCATTTTTAGCCCTTTTTTTTTTTTTTTTTTTTTGTCTTTTCACATTTTCTTTTTCTAAAGTGCCCCTACTCCACTTTGCCTACAAATAGCCCTCCTATCCACTACTTTTTCTTCGCGCCTTGAGCATTTTTTGATAGATATCCATTTGTTCTCTCTCTTTCTCTCTCCAATTAATTTCTCTATACTCTCTTTGAGTAGTCTCTAGAATTAATTAAATTCTGTTTGATTTTAATTAATTTTAGTTAATTAATCATATTAGATTAATTAGTTAATTAATTATTTTAATTAATTAATTTAGTTAATTAGGTAATGAAATGCTCTTATTGAGTAATTAATTAATCAATTTAATCCTCCTTAGTTTATTAATCAAATTAATCATCCTAAAATTGATTTAATCAAATTTGCTCTCCTTAAGTAAGATTCCCACTTTCTGACTCTAATAAAATGGAATTTCAGTGCGGAAAGACTCTCCATCTCACACACACGTCAAAAGAAAAAGTATTACATCTTCTCTCACTTACTAAAATCCCTAAATTAAATCAAACTAATTAGATCAATCTCTAAGCCCTTTCATTTAACTATGGAATAAACTATATGCATTTTGATTTCCAGTCAATAGGGTACGTAGATACACTTGGAGTCTAAATCCAAGTTTCAGATCCTAATTAATCCCCTTCCCCTCTTATTTTTATTGCAAATATTATTTATATTTTGTAATGGATTAATATGATTAATTAATTTAATTATCTCGGTGGTAAAGAATAAATTGTGGTTCTCTCAGAATTCATAAGGATTAGAGAGAACACTCTCCTTAAATTATGAAAGTTTAATTACTTGTTCTTTATTTTCCATGCTTTCATAATTATGCCATGTCCATGCATCTTAATTGTCATATATATTTGTCATTCATGAAATCAATTTTTGAAGTCAAATCAAACTTAGAAGCCAAATTTAGATTATTTAAAACTAAAAACCTAGTTCCTAAGCTCAATCTGGTTCGAAAGTTAGTGATTTTACCATTGGGTAAATTAATTAAAAATTAATAAATTAGAGTTAAATTGGAATTTTTTTCTTTTCCAATTTTAAAATAAATTAGGGTGGAGAATCCCAATTTTTTTTTAAAAATAAATTAATTTTTTAAATGATAGTTGTTGCAATCATGAGCATAAATTAAAACCTAAATCTTAAAAAATGCTTGCCTTAAAGCTTGCGAGTAAGGGGGGAGGTTTGAGAGAGGTCTCACAATAACAAATGAATACAATCTTATTAGTTTTCATATCTACTACTTTACATATATGTGATTCAAATATGACCCTATATCCTCTATCACAAAGTTGACTCACACTCAACAAATTATACTTCAAGTTATCAATAAACAAAACTTTAGAGATAAAGAGATCATTGTTATTGATTGAGCCAATACGAATAATCTTGCCTTTCGAGTTGTCACCAAAGTGTACATTTCCACTCTTTTTGGCCTCAAGTTTGCTGAATTACTCCTTAGCTCTGGTCATATGCTTGGAACTTCCACTATCAAGCACTCATTTATTCTTATTTCATTTGCAAATAACCTATAACACAAAATTATTTCATCTATTTTCAAGTACCCATAATGTTTTAGGTCCACTCATATTAGTTCTCTTAGGAATCTACACACTTTTAGGAGATGGTTTTGATTCCTTTGAAATCCAAACTTTCCTAATAGTAAATGGTATCCCAAGTCTCTTTGGACATTTACTAGAAATATGTCCATGATATTTGCAATAAGTACATTTAATTAATACTCTTTGGTTGAAAATCCTTTTTCTTGAAAAAGCTATTATATTTCTTTTCAACCTAATCCAACTTTGCCAAATACTCCTCTTTGTGATAAAATGATATCATCAAGTCTTATTTCAAATGGAAAATTTCCTTAGAATCATTAAGTTGTTTCTTGATTTTATCATTTTCACAAGTTAGAATCTCAAAGGAAGTTTTCAAATCTTTAATTTGAGTCATGAGTTTTTCATTTTCAACCATCACATCTTTTACATTTTAAAGAATTCTCATGCTCACTTTTCAATTTGCACAAATTCTTTTTGAAAGACTTGTTCTCCTTTGCAACAATTAAAAAAATTTTCATCAATTCATCAAAAGCATTTTGTAACTCATTTATAGTACAAGAGTTAAAAATTATCTCATCATCTTCAAGATTTTCCTCTTGAGCCATCAAGCAAAGATTGGCTTTCTCTTTCTTTTCCTCATTGGATGAGTCTTTATCACTTGAAGTGTCAGTCTCACTTCAAGCTACATATGCTTTTATCTTTTTATTGAAATCTTTCTTTCTTGCCTTTCTCATATGCTTGAATATTGGATAATTTTTTCTAATATGCCTCGATTTCTTGTACTCATAGCAAATGATCTCACTCTTTTTCTTCTTCAACTTGTTTGTCCTTTTCTTTGTTGAATTTCTTCTTCTTGAACTTCTCCCTTAAAAGGTATTTATTAAAGTTTAATTTCCCAGCAAGCAGCATTATCTCATCTTCATCTTTATCTTAACTAGATGAATCTCCTTTTTCTTCATGATGTGTTTTCAAAGCAATAGACTTCTCTTTCTTTAAAGTGCCTTCTTTTTCTTTATCTCTTGATTCTTGCCTCTTATTTTGTTTCATGTCATAGGTGATGAGATTTCCAATTAGATCCTCAGATGTGATTGAAGCAAGATTTTTTGATTCCTTAATTGCATCAACCTTGGAATCAAACTTTTTTGGCAAAGCTTAGTGTTAAGCTCTTTATGAGTGAATGTCTTTTTAGCTCTTTTAATTCATTCATAATAATTGTGAATCTTTTATACATGTTGGCTATAGTCTCATCCTTCTTCATTGAGAAATTTTCAAAGCTCGAGAGTAGTTATTAAGCTTTGTGTCTTTAACTTGATTTGTCCCCTCATGAGTCATCTTTAGACATTCCCAAATCTCTTTGGCCATTTCATAAGTGGACACCCTATTAAATTCAATTTCATCTAAGGCACAAAATAAGAGACTAACTGCTTTATCATTTAAAGCTAGCTTTTTCTTATCATCATTAATATAAGTGGATGGATCTTTTGGCTTGTCAAAATTTACATCTATTAAAATGAATGGACCTTTCTCCACTACTTCCCGCAAATTGTTTCCTTGTGATCTCATGTGAAATTGCATCCTCACTTTCCATTGACTATAATTTGTGCCTTCAAAAAAGGGTGGCCTTATGCTACATTGGCCTTCTTGGAAAGTTGTCTTTGGATTTTCTGCCATAGTAATTGTTAGCTCTTAAACTCATTTGATTTTATGAAATGTAAAAGCATAGGGTCTGATACCAATTATTATACCAAGTTTGGCAATCCTAGAGGGGGGTGAATAGAATTATTAAAAATTCTAATGCAAATTTTCAACCTATGTAATATATGCCAATTTCAAATAGATAAACACAAATGAAAAGATTGAGATAGAGAAAGTTTAGCAAAGTTTTATAGTGGTTCATAGCTCAAATGCTTGTCCTACATCCATTCTCTTAAATCAAATTGATTTAAGGTTCCACTGGATATGTAGGATTGCACCAAAAGTTTTACAAGCTTAGTTCTCTAAGATTTCACCATTTACAATAGATTTTATGGGATTTCACCCAAATCAACTCTTAAGATACAATGAATATTGTGTTTAAAATCTCATAAGACTGAATTAGGGGTGTAACTGAACTAAGCCATTTATGAGCGGTTCAGTGTTTGGCTCGATAAAAACTCATTCATATTCAGATCGCTTTATAAATGAGAAGCTTAAGCCTTATTTTAAAGTTTAATGAATAAATAAGTCGAGTTTTAGTAAAGTCAAACTCGATTTGATTAGGCTCATGAACAGCTCAATTACAAACTTGTAAACAAGCTCACGAACAGATTAATTAATAGGCTCATAAATAGCTTTCTTCTTCTTCTTCTTCTTCTTCTTCTTATTATTATTATTAACTTAATAATGCTGGCACTCCAAAAAATATATTCTAATACTCCTATAAACTTTTTGCTAATTCAAATTGACTAAAATATATGTACTCCTGATTAACATAATCCAATATTTCTGTATTATATAAGATATATTTTTTATTAATTAATATATTTGTAATTTATATAATACTCAATTTTATACTCAAGTTTATGATTGTACGTTTTCACTAATTGGATGTTTTTAGTTTTATATTACTTTTAAGCATTTTTATTATAATTATTTTATTAGAAATAAATATTTAGGAAGTTCACTATTTTGATTGCATTTCAAGCTTAATCCAAAACTCGAGTTCGAGCTCGAGTTCAGAAAAAATATCAAGTCGAGTATGAACAAGCTAAAACTTGGTTTGACTTGGTTTGTTTACATGCCTAGTCTACATATAAGGTAAAATAAAAGATTTGAGCAAAGCTCTTTAGCCTACAATGAATAACACTCAAAGGAATAAGAAATTATCAATTATGTTCTAAAAAACAAAGTATGTTTTTGACAAAGAAGAGAATGAAAGATTTTTTCTCAATATAACACTTGTTCTTTCTTAACAAGAGTTCTAGGTTTCATTTGAAGCTTTTAGTATTTATAGAAGTTATAAATATGATTGTTGGGCTCTTAAACCAAGTAATAATTACTCTCTCCTGAAGGAATATTGGGTGCAAATTAAGTGGAAGTAACAAAGTGGGTTAAATTTCAAACAATTTAAAATTTTACTTTCACCCAAATGAGTCCAATAAACTTTCATCTAATCATCTAATTAATGTGTAAAACACATAAGAAAGAAAGAAGATCAAGTAGTAATCATGTTACCTCTTGAAGCCAATGACTTTAGTTCTCTATTCCACTCCTAAAGCTCCCCAAGTGTTGAGCCTCTAGATTGTCCACACCAAGCTTCACCTCCAAGACACACTTTGATTTGTTTAGATGTTCTTTATTCTCTCTCTTGGTAGCCTAATTTGAATACAAGATCTTCTAACCCAAATCCTTGATGATTAGATTTCTTATAATTGCTATAGATTGATCTTTTCAATGCAAGAAATCTTTGTTCTTTTGCAAAGAACAAAGAACAAGAAATTATGAAAAACTCTTCTTCCTTTTCTTTTGTCTCTAAAATTTAGTTACTAAGGCTTTTCTTAGAAATTGTGCATAAACCCTTCTTAAATTAACAACATCATTTGCATTTTAACTAGCCAACCACTATGTTGTTAATTAGGGAACAAATAAAATATTTATCTTGCTTTTTTACTTTAAGCTTAAATGAAAAAGACTAACTTACCCTTTATGGTTTATGATAATTTCCATTAAGCCTTAAGTAGTTGAAAGATTATTTTGACCTTGGTGCACTTTCTCTAACCCCTAAATTCATCATATGGGCTTTAGGGTTGGAGAAAATCTCTAACCCCTAAATTGCCTCTCTCCATTTCATAAATGGGCTTAGGTCATTTAGGTTTTAGTCCAAAGCTCAAAATCAATTATTTTAACTCATCTATAGCTTTAATTAATTTAATCCTTGTAATTTATATCATATATAAATTAGGATTTAATAAATAAGAAATCATTTTGGATTTAAACTTCAAGACATGCTAGAGTCTTTGTAAATTTAATTACAAGTTCAATCATTTTACCACTAATCAATTAATTAAACACTTTAATTATTTATTATGGTAAATCTTGTATCCTTGGAAGGTAAATACTTTTAGGTGTGTGACTTTCTAGGTTCATGTCTAATTAACAATGGCATTGAAAAAACACTTTTCTCTACAAATATGAAATCTCTATTTCACCCTTAGTCCCATAAGTCATGAGTGACACCTAGCATAGCATATCATGACCACCTAATTAGGATGAATATGTGTGTTTTACTACTTATTCATATCATGGACCATTGATCATAATTAAAGTACACTAAAATCCCTTCATTATGAAATCCCAATCTCAGTTAGGGTCATGGATTTGTCAAACTCTAATATGCTTTGATCATATGTCAATATCTCAATTCTAATTCTTGATAAAATTGATTCCTACTAGAAATCCTTTCTAGTGAATCTTTACTACCTTGACCAAGGATTTGATTATCAAGAATAATCAGATAGCATAGGATTTCTTCATTGTTTATTCAAGTTAATGAATTCTCTTTTGGCGATCACTTATCTCCATTCATAACTAGTTAGAACTATCACATACCATATACCAATACTTGAATAGCATTAGTATATAAGTAGTAATAAATTCCAACTACAGATAAATGAGATACAGTGTCCCTTAAGTCAAAGGACTATATGTACTATTATGACTTAGATGATGATTTATTGACTAACAATAAAACTTTCATGTCATCATCATTTAACATCACAGTTGAATCATTCGTCATATGAGTATTCACATATTTATATCGACAATATTTGTCAAGTAGTATGATGCTCACTGTCTCTATAATCATAAGTATCACATGCTGATTATAGATTATAAACAGAGGTGATGGTTTTCGAGAATTAATGATGTCTAGTCAGTAATCATATGACCATGAACATTTTAAAGTATTTGTTTAAAAGCGATCTGCCATCCATATTCTCAACACTTAAGAATAGATCCTCCTATAAAAATACTTACAAACTTCAAATATACATTTAATATAATGGAACAATTTCATTTATAAATATATATTTTATTGCCATTTAGGGATAATGTTTTATATTTACATAACTTATACATTGCTCTAAGGAATACCTTTTAACATCTCCAACATTCCAATGACTAGAAATCAATCTAGATTTTGTTTGATGCAACAGCATAATGTCTGGGACAAGCCCCGTAACTATTGTTACAGTACCTTATAATGATTGTGAAGGCTAGTTCTCCTGTGAGCTTCTTAGCTTAGCTCCCATTTTAGACTTGTAACTGTTGTACTTAATCAATAATGCCTGTTACAGTTTTCTTCAAGACCATAAAAATTTGTAACGGTGGGGGAAAAAACTTTTGTTTGAAATCTTGATTTTATGTTACGGTCATTACACTACGTGTAATGCCTATTACAGTTTTAGTCATTTTGAATTATGATTTGCCTCCAAACTATATCATTTGTTCTTCATAACCTCCAAAATTTAAATTCTTGTTTGTATATTGATAACACCTGTGACTTGACAGGTAACGGTTGTGAAATGATATTACCTAATAAAACAGTAAGCCACAAGTAACAGGGATAAAATATATGAATAACACTTGTAACTCCTTGAAGACAACATATATATAGAAATATAAAACAAGTAATTGTTCATATATACATTTCATAAGTATTTTTTTAAAGTATTTAGCCTAATTAAATAAAATTTGAGTATCATCAAATATATAAAAGAGATAACAACTAAAACTAAAAAATAACTAAAAACAATAAAGAAATAAGTGAATTTGCCAGTTGTGGATCAAAACCATGAATAATTAAATATAAAAATAAGTGGGTTTAGTTGGGAGAGAGAAGGCGAGAGATGGTCGTATAATTCAATATCATTTGTTTTAACATTTCTTAAAACAATCATTTATTATAAGCTAATAAATTCCCTCTTCTCTTCTAGGGTTAGGCCTCTTTAACTTGCGCCATCTATGTTGCTTCTAAGGGGCCCCTCTGGTGGTGTTAGTTACTAGTAGTGGCACCCATTTTCTTTGTTTTTTCTATGTTTTATTTTTGTTTATTATCATAATAATGCCATTCTTGGGATTATTGTGGGTTATTTTGACTTTTTCTATGTGGAGTTTTTGAAGACCTGTGTATCGAGCACCTGTGGTGGCTGTATTGCTTCTTCCTACGATAGTGTTCAACTCATACGCCACCAATAGGTTGATCCATTACAGATTTGGTTCTCTTGTTGGTGGATGGAGGGAAGTATGCCTAGCTATGGCTTTGTTGTCTTAATTTGTGTGTTTTTGTTTATTTTGTCTTAGATGCTATTGAGATAAAAAGCCAACAGTGGTTTTGCACCTCTCCTATGGCTTTGGCCTTCACTAGATGAGGGAGGAATAAGCTACCATCTAGCCACTGCATTGGGTGTTTTGAAGCAGTGGAAGGCAGTTCCACAGTACATATCTTTTTTGGTTGGCTTTGACCCTTTGCCTTAGGTTGTGATTTGTCACTTGCCTGCTCTAGTATGGTGTCTGGTAATGCTCAAGGTAGACTCTGGATGGTGTTTCGACAATAGGGGAGTTAATGGCAATGAGTTTATTGTTCAGGCTTTTGGTATATTTTCTCTATGATTGGCTAAAGGCTAAAAAACCCTATCATGGATAGTTTTTGTTTTTTTTCTTTTCCATTACTAGCTGCACCTGATGTTTTTTCTTCTCTTATAATGTACTTGGGCATTTTGCCTTATTAATGCTAGCATTTTTTTGGGGAAAAAAAAATCATTTATTATAAGTAAAGGAATTTGTGATCATATCATAATAGATATTTTGTCCAACCAATTGGATTGAAGGGCAAATATGAAAATATCTTGTTTAGATAATTTTCATCATTAAAATCAATGTTTTTTTTTAGCATTAGGAAATAGGGATTTAAACTTAAATTTATTATTCAGATCATAAATATATTTATCACTAAGTCATATCTCGATGTGTATATCAAAAGCAATGATTGAGATGTGTTTAAGACAACATAAGAAGAGCCAAATCCATATCAAATTAGGCGTAGTTTGAGGCGACAAAGAAGTAGGGCGTGATCGGATAGGTTATCAGACCAATATTTAGGTTAAGAGTTAGCTAAATCATTCTTATTAGTTCTATCATTAATATAAAGTAGGTTCATGCTCGTGTATTTCACGATTTATTTATATTTTTTATACAAGATAAATTTTTAATAATTTTAAATTATATAATAAAATATTTTTATAATTTAACTAATATATTTAAAAAAATTAAAATGTATTAAAAATTTATAAAAAATATAAATAAGTAAATAAGTATAACTAAATATCAAAATATTTATTAAAAAATTATCTTTTTAATTCTTCATTTATAATAATATTTCAATTTGCTCTCAACTAAATATTTTTTTTAATATTTCAATTTATAATAAAATTTTCATTTATAAAAAATTTTACAATTTTTATTTAAATGCGCGTAAATACATAAAGTCATAAAAAAATATATGTTCAATAAAGCTATAGAAAAAAAATAATTGGATAAAAATATATGATAAAATATTTAAAAATTAATAAAATAAAAATTAACCTCTTTATTATAAAATTAAATATTTCTTTTGAAAAATATAAAAATTATATTCTTTCACTTCACATTCTCTTTTTGCATACAAAAAAAATATTCAAACACATATATATAGGAAAAATTGTAAATATATGTTATAAATAGGTAGGTAATTAAGGTTACAAATCTTATTAATTAATAATAATTACAATAATTGAAATTGAAAATTGAAAATTTAAAAGTTACAACTCATATAATTATAATTGATTAATAAAAAAAATATAATTTTAAATAAATATATATAGAAAATCATAAATGTATGCTTTAAGTTGGTGTTTTAGATTATAATTTTTTTCAAGTTATGCTAAAATTTAAATTTTATTTTATTTTATATAGATTATTCATTATAATTATATTTGTAACATATGTAATTGTCATAAAATTATTTTTATACTTTAGATTTCAAATTTTTTCAAATAATAATACAATTACAAGTTTATGTTATTCTCATATTTTTATTTATATTTTTAGCATCATATTTTTTATTCTATTATAATCAAATTGAAATATTTTTTTAAAAATAAAAATATTTAATAATTAAATAAATATTAATTAAATATTACTTTTCATTCATAATTATTAAATTAATATTATTTAATTATAATTTTAAAATTAATCATGTATCAGAATAATATATGAATAGATTTTTTATTAAAATTAATTACTAATTTAGATCTACTTTACAACTAGTTGTATTAGAATATTTGTACAAATTTATAAAATTATAATAAATAAAAAGGCATTATAAAAATAATTAAATAGAAAATATGATAAAATATTTTAAAAATTGAAAAAGGAAAAAACTTATATTATCATTGTAATTGAGAGAAAATTTCTTTTAAATGCTATAAATAGAAATGATATTTATTTACTTGTCAAAACCTACTTTTATATATATATATATATATATATATATATATATATATATAACTTGCTTTGCACTTTAATATTTGTTATCTCTTATTAGAAATATAAATATTTATTTTAAACTTATATTTTTTCTTATTAAAATTTTAATGATTAGTATTTTTGTTACTTAAGTGTAAAATAATATAAAATTTCTTAAATAAATACTATGATACTAAAATCTATTGGTCGACTTTTAATTTTATCATGGAGCAATATTTATATAAGAATTCACTTTAGTTGTTAAATTCAAGTTAAGTTAAAATTTTTATATGAAAAATATAAAAATTCAACAAAAATATAATTATACACGATAAATATTATCTAAGTTGTATAATCGTACATGTTTAATATAATTAGAATGATGACATAAAATAATTATATATTCTATATAAATATATAAATGTATTTTAAAAGGCAATATATACACAATATTAAAAGAAGACTCAAGCATATTTAAATAAATCATTTTTTATAATTTTAAATGATATTCTTATATTCAACAATATGTTAGAAAAAAGAAAGTAAATGGATTGATAGATATATTTTAATATAATTTTCTAATTTATTTTGTTATTCTTATGTTGATTAATTATTAATTATATTTTGATTTTCATGTTAATGTTTGGTATAAGTATTATTTTTTCATAATTTCAGTGTAGATTGTATGTTTTTATTAATTTTGATAAATTTTGATATTTTTAACACATTATAACTTAATTTTTATTTCTCTAGAAAATCAATAACAATCTTTCTAACATATATTTATAAATTTAATATCAATATTAATTCAATATTAATTATATGCAATTGATTTATAATGTGATATCATATTATATCATGTGATAATAATTTACAAACTAAAAGTCAAATTAGAATTTTTCTAACTTGTTAATATTTGAATAATCAAAGCCAAAATTTTTTTTCTAACTTCTAAATATTTGGAAAAACATTAAAAAATATAAATTATTCTAATTGAATTTTTTTATTTAAATTAAATATAATAAATATATATTAAATTATAATTATTTTATTCTTTTCTTAGTTTAATTGAATTCGTTCTTTCTTTATTTAAATTGAATTATTGAATTATAATAACTAGATAATTATAAATTTGTAATATAATTAATTATATATTAAATAATAATTATTTTATTTTTTTCTTATTCTAATTGAGTTCTTCTTTTCTTATTTAAACTAATTATAATTATATATTAAATATAATCATTTTACTATTTCTTTATTTTAATTGTGTTCATCATTTATTATTTAAATTAAATATAATTAGATAATTATATTATTTAATTAATAAATGATCATATTTCTCATCATATATATATATATCTATATATATATATATATATATATATATATATATAATCATAAATATATGTTATAAATATATGATTTAAGTTATAAATTTTATTAAATTATAATTATAAAATTTAATATTTTTAACTTTTTTTTAGGTTACAAATCATAATTATGTAAGTTTTTAATGGTTTAAATTATAATAATGGCATACTATTAATGATAATAATTAATTCTTAATTTAGGTTATGAATTTGTTTAAATGGTAAAAATTGAAAATAAATTAATATAAAATTTATGACTAACTTGCCATGTGAACTAATAAAAAAATAACATATAGTGAATATATGCCATATAATAAAATTTAGAGCATTTTAAGCTTGCTATATATATATATATATATATATATATATATATATATATATATATATATATATATATATATATATATATATATATATATATATATATATATATATATATATATATATATTAAGTCAATATCCGTGCATTGCACAAAATTTTATAATTTATTTATTTTTAATTTTCTAAAATAAATTTATATTTTCAATTATTTATTTGGAATGTACAGAAAAAATAATAGTGATAGTAATTAAGGAACATTGTAGTTTATCTGTAGTTAATAATAACTTTTATATAACTTTTAGTCATTATATTCTCAATTTTTTATAATTTAGAAGAAAATAATAGTTTATTTTAAATTATTTTGACAATCTTATAAATTAATTTTAATTTTGTGTTGTATTTTCTTAAACAAAATAATTTAAACTATGATAATATATTGATTTTAAGTGATTATAGAAAATGTTAGAAGACCATATAGAAAATGTTAGAAAACCATTAGATTAATTTTTATATGAATTTGCATTAGATAATGTTGGTTATAAAATATTTATGATGAGTGATAAATGACGTATTCTATTCTATTATTTTATAATTTTTAATAATTAAATAATATAATTGTTTATTATCATAAAACATATAATAAACTTTAAAAAAATATACTAATTGAAATAGCAAAATCATGAATAATTTGATAATTGACTAATTGATATTTTATATGTCGATCATAATATCATAAACATACCATTTTTCTATCAAATTTCTATACAAATGAACAAAAAAAAAAAAAAAAACCTCAAATAATTGCTAATTAAATTTGCAAATGATTATTAAAACTTTTTGTCACATATTAAGTCAGAGGGAGAGATGGAGAAAAAATAATAATATTATAGCAAATCTTTAAACACGTTATCATATCCAGTTTTTATTACTTATGTGTAAACTTATAATGCAAACATAGCATCCATTAATTTTTTAATAAAGCAATTTTTTTAAAATTTTCATAGCCTTAAATATATTGATTTAATATTTCATACATTAACTCAATTTATAATGACTATAATTATACTCATTTTAATTTTAATATTAATTTATCATAATAAAAACTAATTATTAGTAAATATTAATATTATTAATTAATTCATTCTTATCACGTGGACTAATATAAAGCAAACACATGGAGAACATATGTCACATGATAAATTCTAAGACATTCTAAGCCTGCTATATATATATAACAAAAATAATTTAAACATAATTATGGTTTAAATATGAATAAATTAAATTAAAGAAATTGTATTTAATTGATTTCAAATGAATTGAACGCTATAACTAATAGTTCATCTAATTGGAAGATTTGATAAATTGATTTCTAATTATATTTAAAATGTAATTAATGATGAATTTATTAAATTAAGCAATAATGATATGTTTAATAAAAGTAATTAGTAGATAATTTTATAATGTACTAATGAAATTTTGTATAAAAATCAAATAAATAATAGCAAAAATTTATTTTAATAAATAAGAAAATAAAATTTAGTTTACATATAAAATTTAAATAATATATGAGAAATTAATAAAAATTATTTTGATAAATAACTAATGAGAAATTTTTTATGTATTAAATAATAGAAAAAAAAAATCCACTCAAAGGACGGGCACCTCTAGTTCATTATATATATAGTATAGGAGCTTAGAGCATCTCCAAAAGTCGCTTTATCCTCCCTCCTTCCTTAAAAATTGAAGCCAGACTAATTTTAAATTTTCCAATAACCTCCTAAATTAAACTACTTTAAAATTTATAAAGATTTACTTTGTCTATCTTTAAATTTAAAAAGTGAGAAAGTGGCTCCAAATTATTTTTTTATTAATTTCTTTTTCTTTTCTTTTTTTTATTTAATTCTTTCTTATTCTCTCTCATCATTATTCTTTTCTTAGATAGTTTTATCAATAAAAAAATTATATAGAGAGTGAAAAAGTTATTATTCTTAGATAGTTTTATTCTTTCTCATTGTCTCTTATCAATATTCTTTTCTTAGATAGTTTTATCAATAAAAAATTATATAAAAAGTGAAATTGAGAATATTGTTGGAGTATGTATAATTTTTAAAATAAGTTAAAATAGGAAATTGAATTGTTTACATTATAATATGGAGTGAAACTAAGAGTATTGTTGATATGCTCTTGTGAGCAACATCCATACTAATCAACTAATTTATATTGAATTTTTAATTAAATAAGTATTATTTAATTTTTTTAATTAATAAGCACTATCAGCTTGCCGGATTATCCATTTGCTAACCGGCTAGATTTTAATATAAGAAATTAAGAGAAATTTACATCATAGGTCCTATTTTTTATATTTTTAATATTTATATCCTCTCAATTTTATTTTTTTATATTTATACTTTCCTAATTACTTTTTTAATCTTTTTTAATTTTTTATTTTTAACCTCTTAGATTTATTTTTTAATGAATCATTAATTTAATAGAATTTATAATGATTTTGAGTTAATCTAGTAAAAGTTTTATGATTTTCCTTTTGGAAAATTATCTCATTTTAACATTTATTTTTTATTCAATTATCTTGAAAAATAAATTTAAATATTAAACAGTATTAGATACTAATTATTTGCTAAAAATATACTTTTTTGTTTAATGTATACAATTTGCTGTGACTTTTTATTTGATTCGAAATCCATGACTCTTATTTGGTTTGAAATCCATGACTCGTATAAATTCACTGTGAAAATATACTGAATTTTATTTAATTTATTCTATAAATTAAATATTAAACAGTATTATATACTAATTATTTGTTAGAAATATATTATTTTTTATTTAATGTATACTGTTTATTGTGACTTTTTATTTGTTCGAAATTTATGGCTTGTAAAAACAGTAGTAGATATTAATTATATTTTGGAAGTATACAAAACTTGTTATAGATTGGAATTGTATACTAAAAGAATTACTAAATTTTATGATAATGTATGATGCTTGCTGCGATTTATTCCTTTTTTTAATCTAAAAAGATTAATATTTCTAATTTTATATTTTTTTTTAAATTCTAAAATTGACATTATATACTTTTGTTTTTTAAAAAATAAAAATCTAGTCAACTTGAAAAAATAAAGAAAATTGAATATATCAATTTGTAAGATGTGAAGCAGAATCAACATAAATTTTATGGTAGATATACCATTCAGCACGTTTTATATCAATCCAATTAACAAATAAGAGGATTTTTTTTTTTTTTTTTGTTTAGACTAGACTAACAAAATTGTTTAATGGATAAGAAGCATATAGTTATGATTGAAATTATTAATTAAAAATAGAATAAATAAAAAAGATTGAAATAACAAATAATGTATACTTATAAACACATAAATACCACTTGAAATTTTGAGAATCTATTTTATATGACATTAATAAATTCTATTAAAAATTATTTTTAAATTTTTATAAAATAAATAATTATTTATCAAATAATAAATTTTCAACCAAATTTACATAAATATAAATAAAGCATATTAAAAAATTGGTAATCCTAATTTGATAGCCATAAACAAATCATATCTTGAACAAATATTTGAAAAAAAGATGGGGCAAATAAATAAAACGCATTGAGTAAATACTATAAATATTTATTTTTTTTAGGTTTACATGCTATTTTTGCAAAAAAAAAAAAAAAAAAGATGGTAAAAAAGTTTTTTTTTTAAATGTTTTTATGCCATTTCTGTAAAAATCCCAAAAATTAAAGGTTTGGCCTAATAGCCTAATAAAACCGTAGGCTTACATAAAATATGAATGTAAAAAAAAAAAAATATTTTATGTTATACTTGTTACAGTATTCGTAAATAACATTTTACATTACATGCTACACTAAAAGGCACAGTATATACTATATATAAATATATAGAAGAGGGGTGATAAGTAAATTTATGTGAGAACTTCTCATTAATTTGTTTTTAATTATGCATTTATGATAGATAATATGATAATTTATTAATTAAGCAATATAATTATATAATTATATTTAATTTAAATAAGTAATGATGAATTCAATTAGAATAAAAAAGAATAAAATAATTATTATTTAATAAATAAATAATTATATTTAATTTAAATAAGATTAATATAATATATTAATAATCAAGTTCGTATTGTAATATTAGTACTACTAATTTAGCTTATTAATTTGACAAATTATTAATTTGAAAAATTAGTTAATGTGTTAATATATTACCTTTTATATTTATAAAAATTCTTATCAAATACAACAAATATTGTTCCTTTTATATCAATTTCCTCATATATGATTTACAATAAAATAATTAATTTCATAAATTAATATAATAATTTAAAAATTAATATTTGCTAGCAAAATATTTATATTAAAAATTTTTTTTGATGAATTATGATTTTATCGGGCACCTATTTAGTAAATATTATATTTTTGTATCGTAATATGAGTTTATGATTAATTTTCATAGTGTAACATCTTAAAAAGTCATTAGAGCTGATAAGTCCAGAATGGAGATGAGTGAAAGGAAAAAGTAAGGAGGTGAATAGGAATATAGAAATTGCGACTATGAGAAGGAAGTCAATTTGAAAACTGAGCCTCTAAGTGTATAATATAGAGTTGAGAATCTTAGAAAAAATTATTAGAGGAACTAGATTTTGAAGGAATGGTGGAGTGAAATGCAACGAAAACAAGGTGGTGGGGTGAAATTTCAAACATTTTAAAATTTCATTTCACCCATTTTAGTCCAAAATTCATTCAAGCATTCAATTAATTTGTGTGTAAAACACATATACAAAAAAAGAAGAAGGAAGAGTAATCATATTATCTCTTAAAGGTTCTTTCTTTCTTTAACAAAGAGCTTCCTAAGTGTGAAGCTTTTAGATCATCCACACTTAACTCATCTTCAAGTTTCCCTTTGATTTCTTTGGTGTTTTTAAATCCCTCTCTTGGTTGCCCAATTTTGATTCAAGATCTCCCTCAAAAATCCTTTAGGAATTTAAGGTTTTTCTTTGATTTGTTTTGGACTAAACTCATCTTTAATTGCAAGCAATTGTTCTTTCTTAAAGAAAAAAGAAAAGAATTTGAAAATCAAAAGAAAAATTAAAGAAATTTTTCCTTCATTTTTCTTTCAACTCTTTCAAATCTTTAATCTAATTGCTACAAGTAAAAATGATGTTACTTATGTTGAAAAGATGAATAAAATGCATTATATACATATTTTCTCTAAGACTTAACTCTTAAGTCTTCACAATGACCATAACACCCTTTTAGCTCATCATTTGATGAAGAGACACAGGTAGACTTTGCTTCTTCAAATAGTGAAATGACTATTTTATCCTTTAGGGGTGAAATAGACATTTCCGATAGCCAAAATATGTAATTATAATTTTAACCTTAGTGAAAAATTCTCTAACCTCTAAACCCATCATATGAGCTTATGAATAGTAAATTTTCTTTAACCTGTAAATTATCTATTTTCCATATCACATACGGGTTTAGGCCATATCCCATGTATTTAGTATTTTCACTAAGCTTAAAATTAAGTCTTTGATTTAATTCAAATCATTTTCAATTTAATCTTTCTCATTTGTATCATATACAAATTAAAATTTAATTGAACATAAACCTTTTAGATTAAACATCAGGACATTCTAGAGTCCTTATAAATTTAATTACATGTTTAATCATTTCACCACTAATTAATTAATTAAACACTTTAACTAATTATTATGGTAAACCTTTTACACTCGAAAGGTGAACACTATTAGGTGTATGACTTTTTAGGTTCATGTCTAATTGGCAATGGGAATGAAAAAATATTTTTCTCAACTAATGTGAAATCCCTACTTTACACTTAGTCCTATAAATCATGAGTGACAGATAGCATTCCATATCATGCATACGTAATTAAAAATGAATGTTTATAGTTGATAACTTTAAACATCACATGGACTATCGATCATAAATTATCATGCATTAAAATCCCTTCATTAAATATCCCAATCTCGGCTAAGGTAATGGTTTATGTCAAACCTTAATGTGCCTTAATTCTATGTCTTTATCTCTGTTCTAATTCTTGATGAGACTAGATTTTTACTAGAAACTCTTTCTAGTGAATCTTACTATTTTGGTTAGAAACTTTAGTTATTAAGAATAACTAGATAGCATAGGATCTTAATTTCATTTACTCGAGGTAATGAATTCTATCTCGACGATCACTTACCTCCATACATAACAAATTAGAACTATTACATGTCATATATCTGTACATGAATAGTACATTTATATAAGTAATAATAAATCCTAACCACCTATATATGAGATATAGTATCCCTCAAGTCAAATAACTATATGTACTATTATGACCTAAATGATAAATAATTGACAAGGAGTAAAACTGCATATTATTATAATCTAACGTCACAGTTCAATTATTTATCCTATGAATATCCATATGTTTATCTTGCCATCACATGTCAAGCAGTATGGGACTTACTGCCTCTATAATCATTTGTATCATATACTAATTATAGAAAACAAATAGAGTTGATGGTCTTCCTTAATTAATGATGCCCAATCATCAATCCTATACCATGAATATATTTAAAATATTTGTACAAGAGCGAACTATCTCTTATATTCTCAACACTTGAGAATAGATCATCTTACAAATACTTAAGGACTATATTCAATAATATGAAAGCCATTTCACATTATGAATATATTTATTGTGCTATTGAGAATTATTATCTACTATTACATAACATTTATATAGCTCTTAGGGCATATACTACTATCAATCTCTGATGTGGATCAAATTTAATACCCTAGTCTCTAAGACTAAGTATAGAGTGAGTAGGGTGTCAAACTCTAGGGAATTTGGAGCAATTTTATATTAACCAGGTAATTACTAAGATGGACAAACAAACAACAAACAAAAGATGTTGATTTATTCTATCTAATCTAAAATACTAAAGTTTTATTGTTACTTTAATTAATAACAATAATAATGAATAATAGAATTACAATTCAGAATTAATTTTGAACTATAAAAGTTAACAACATAAAAACACATGCAATGATTGGAGAATATGACCATCAGTCCTTAAAAGCAACTCTCGTTGTCAATTAAGGGTATTTTCATTTAGAGTCTACAAGCACTCTCATGACATTATAGAGATAAACAAAAACCATTAAGTTCTATGCCAATTCTTTAACCCCTCAAAGTGGATTTCTTGTCTCCAGGTACTTTCCTATCCTTTAAGTAATTTCAATTGCATTTCCACCAAAATGCCCTAACTCTCGTTGTGAACAAAATGATTAACAAGTTATATATGGTGATCAAGCATACATAACACAATGTAGCACTCAATTGAAACTAAATCATTCATGCATATTAAGAATGTAGTTCATAAAATTAATTCATCATTGCAATTCTAACAACTTATTAGAATAAGTACATAGTAAAATATGTCATAGAAATAATGCAAGCATTCATTATTGAATAGTGAAATAAAAATAGAAGAAAGGAAGAAAGATTGATGAATAAAGACTCCTTTATTTTTCAGAAAATTACTTGTATAACTCTTGAACTTAAAGTACCTTTTAGAAGGACACTTAATACAAACCAAGTACTTAATTCTAATAAGGTGTTTACAAGGATTTTAAGTAAGTTTTTCCTATCTAATACAAATGTATCTCCCCCCAAAATAAAGCCAAATCCAAGTATTTATAAGCTCTAAGGTGTCCCAAGAAGTGCCCCTTTAAAAAAGGTGTCAAAATGAAAGGGTGCCTTGAAAGGGTGTAGTAACTACCTTGTCATGAGTCGGCACCAACTATGCTGACTGGTGACATTCCCTCACTGTCACGAGTCGGCACAGTTGGTGCCGACTGGTGACAGCCTTGAAATCATTTCCTTGGCTTGTCTTTGCTCCTAAGCTTGGCACTTGTTTCCATTTAGGTCCTTAGCTTCCATTTTCAATCAAATTCATCTTCTTACACTTATATTATCCTATAACACTCAAACAAACGATCAAACACACATTAGTATAGAAAATTAACACAAAACATGCATGCATTTAAACAAAATTAGTAAAGATATTATTAGTTTGGTTATGCCATTTTGCATCATATCAATCTCCCACTTACACTAGAGCCACTTTGCTTAGTATCAGAAACTCATCTTCTCAAGATGAAGTTTAACTATTACTAACGTTTGACTTTAGTCAACAGATTAACTAAGTTAATGGCTAATATTATTTTCTGCAAGGCTAGAATGTGCTATTCTAATAATTGATTTGATAATATCATAATGCCTTTTGAAATATTCTAGATTTCAGTGTGAGAATTGAGTTCCCTTGCTATAAACTAAGGCTTCATTATTATCACAGTAGAGAGATATTAGTGATGTACTAGAGAAACTCTTAAACATTTTATAACTGTTGAATCCAAAACATCATTTTTTTTTGCAACATCTCATGTAGCAAATTCAACTTATGTAATGAAGTTTGTAACAATAATTTGCTTAGAACTTTTCTAGCAAATTATTTCTTCATCACATATAATAACAACTCCAATAATAGACTCTCTATCATTTATGTAGTAACATTCTTTATTTATCAAAATTAAATATTGAATACTTCTCAAGTACTTTAGAATAGTTTTGATTATATTTACAATAATTCAATCCTAAATAGGATTAGAATTTGTAGTCATACTAACAATGTTCTTGATGTCCGGCTCATTATACAACTTTTGTATAATTTAGATTTCCTATAGTCATACTATAAGGAATTCATGCCATACTTTCTTTGAGTATCTAGGGAATCAACTTTCAAAAAGTGGATATTAAAATCATAGGAAATAAAACTTTTGGAATTAGCATGTTGAACTTTTCAACATCTTTTCCAAATATTGACTAAGACATATTTAACATTCTCTTCAATCTATCTCTATAGATATGAATTAACAAGAATGTAAAATATTTATCTCAAGTCTAAGTGAAGCAAGTAATGGTTAAACAATTCTACAAATGCAAATATATTAATACTTTTAAAACTAATATGTTATCCATGTACAAAATTAAAAGTGAGGAGACTTCCGCTATTCTTTTGTACATTAAGGACTCATCTTGCAATGATACAACTCCTTAAGGTTTACATACTTTGAAACTTTCTCAAGACTCTAAACTTTAGATTTATTCCATGATTATGTTTTTTTTTTTTTTTTAGAGAAAGAAAACTAGTATTGATAGCTATATGTTAAACTTATAATCATTATGCATTGCTATATCATATATAGCTATAATAGAATCATCTCATAATTTTCTTCATTTATGAATGTACAAATTTTGTGCATTCATATAAAGAAAATTATATTTTTCTTAAGATTAGACATTTCACTATCTCATGATTCACTTCATAATGAATAGACAACTCTTGTGTATTTATATAAAGTAAATCATATCTTACAAAAAAATTAGATATTCTACTAAACTTTTTAACAACTTATAAGGATAGAACATTTAGTTATTCTTTAGACTTTTCACTGGGTTGATCCAATTTATTTTGATCATTTTGTTGGATATTCTTGGATGACATTCACCCAATTATTCTATCTTCCACTTTATCAAGAAATAACATCTTTGCTAACAACTCTTTATTTTGCAAAAAGATAAGATAGAAATACCATCCTAAACCACCTTTAGGATATCCAACAAACTTTATCTTAATTAGAATTATCTTTTAATTGTCTAACTTCAGTTTATTAAATAAACTAGATATCTCAAATTTTATTATGAGTTAGAATTTTGATATCTATCCATATCATATCATATATGAGTTTGGATTAGATAAACTTTGGAGAGAATTCTATTTAAGAATATTTTGCTAATATTTGTGAATTTCCAAAAGGAAATAAATAAAACTTTTATAGTTCATCATCTATTGTAATTTATTCTTTTGAGTATATCATCACGTATGGTTTTCCTAAAAAGAATTATGATTATATGCTAATTTTACATTTAGGAAATTCCTCAAAAACTAGTGATCGAGTTCTCCCCACTTGGATCAAATCAAAGGGTTATGATACTCCTTTCCTTTTTGTATGAAATATCCTTAATATTTATTTTCCTTTTTATCTTGAATTTCCTGAACATTTCAAAGATTCAAATGAATAATTCATTTTATTTACATTTTTACGAATAGGTCAATATTATATATTGAGGTAAATATAATGAATTAGGAAAAACTCCCACTAACCATTTCACAAATGATTTTAATGCATCTATATACATAAATTCTAAAATTTCTTTGATTTCTATCCTTTGTCTAACAAAAGGTGATCTAGTTGTTTCTACATCAGATACCTGACTTCTAAGTTGAAACAAGTTCACACCTTGATGAGTTGTGACAATGTTATCCAACTAAATTGTCTTATCTTTAGTTAAACAAACTAATCTAAGAAATTATAATGGTTTTAGATTAGACTTCTTTATGGCATTATCATAAAACCACTTGGAGTTATTTTGTTATTCATACATTAAGCATATAATTCAGACTCTTAATTTTATTACCATAATAAACCATACAAATATTTTTCTCATAATGGAATTCATAATTCCTTGAAGTTATAGAATAATGTAGCTTAATATGAAATATATATATACATGATTTACAAAATATAATTTCTAAAACTATCATTAAGTACATACAAGACATATAAAATATGATTTTTAAAATCATCACAAAGTATCCTAAAAGTTCTTTGGAAACAACACTTTGCCCTAAATTTTTTAAAATCACTTCATTTAATCTCCATGCTTTTCGTTGCTTACACTAATCATGCATAAGGCACAAAAGCAACTATATCATGAATCCTAGTAGTAGATGAACTATATGAATCATTGGAATATAATAACAAGAGATAGATTTACCTTCATAATGTTTATCCTTCTTTTTGTCCTTTTAGTATTCTTAATACTTAGAACAATTATTTTTCCAATATTCACAACATTAACAATAAAAACATTTTCTTTTGTTAATTGCAACATTATTTATAAACTTGTCTTTTGCAATTTCCCTTTTAGGATTTATAATAGAAATTTTTTCTATTACCTTAAAGTGAACTTTCCATCTTATGAAAATTTGGAATGAATTTGAAGAATTAAACTATTTGAAAATTATTATTTATCAAAACATCTAGACTCTCTAGTTGTTCAATGAATTTATTCATCATATGAAAATGATTTCCAAATTTAGTTTAATAAAAATTAATAAGAAATAAAATAGGTTTCTCACAATTCAAATTCTTTCATAAAAAATACTACATAGAAAAATAGAAGAACTAGAAATTAAAGATGAAACATTTTCTTCTTTGATTTCCTTTCTCTAATTTCTTACTCTAGTTAAATAGTAAGAATAAGAACACAAATGATAAATATAAAGAAGATAAAGAAAAATAAAGTTATGAAGATCAAGAAGAAACACTTTCTTCTTTTCATCCTTTATAATTTCTTTTCCTTTACTTTTTCTTTCTTTTCTTTTCCTTTTTCTTTCTTTATAATTTTCTTCATATTTAAATGAAATAATTGCCTCAATAATCTCATATTGATTAGTGTATCTATGCTCATCATACAACTATTGTAGATGATGCATAAGTACTTAGCGTCTTGTCATGCTTATATGTTGTTTTTGCAACCATTGACTTATAAAGCAATCATATAGCATTAACCTTATCCAATATTTCGTTTTCATTGCATTTAGAGTGATATTTTCCTTTGGACTAGTCCTTTCTCTAAAAGACTAAGAACAAATCAAGTTGAGTATATACATTATGTACTCAAATGCAAGGACCATCTTAAGGTTTTCAAATCGGTCCATAGATTTAGGTCTTGTGAGCCTAAAATAATTAAATATATTTGCAGGTGGATTTATCAATTTCATATTATAAAAATACAGAAAATAACATGATTAATAACTTACATTATTATGTAGCTACCATAATGATTTGGTCTTTAATTAAAATGGTAATTCCACTAATTTGGTTAATCCTATACTTTCAAATAGGAAATGGAAATCCTGTTGGGGTGGATTTCTAATAGGTGATTAAATTCTTATTAACTTATCACAAATTCCTCAAATACACATTGTCGTTATTGAAACTTTGATATTTAACAAGTGGACAATGCTTGTTCATCACAACTCTTTGTGAAGCTCAATCAATCCTGTCCCTAGTGTTTTCAATCTCAGATACACATTGTCATTATTGGCTTTTGACACTAGTCAACTCAAACCCATTGGACTAATAAATATAGTGATTTGAACATCTTATGTCTCAGATAGTCATTATCGTTATTGACATACAATGTATCCTATACTCGTAACATTACATGCTTAACAATAACTTCAAGAAAACATTCAAACCAAATATATCAACCCTATATATCCACAACTAATAACATAAGTGTTTGGATTTTCTTGAATTATTGTTTCAATGGAGAACCATGACTCAATATTTTCTTTGGAAGATTTTTGGGCTTTATTAATTTAGTCTCACTTTGCACATTATCCATTTTAAACATACATCATATGCATTCATATATATATATATATATATATATATATATATATATATATATATATATATATATATATATATATATATATATATATATATATATATATATATATATATATATATATATATATATATATATTCATAAAATGGACAACATACATATAGGTGTGATCATGAATTTTATGGATCATCTTCCTAGCCGCAAGGAATGGATATGGGTTTAGGTTAAACATATTATAAGCATATGATTACAACATTTGCACCTTCATGCTCTCACTAGCATCTTCATGGGTTGAACCTCTTCTTATTCTTGCATCTCTACATCTCCATATGTACATTAGTAACCTTGAGATTCTAAAGTGAGATTACAAAAACAAAAGAACATATAGGCTTAATGAAATTAATTACAACCTAAATAAGTAATTAACATTTAATTACATCCCGTTAAATAATAAAATTAATTATTACAGGTCTATAAAAGAAATCATACATTATGATTTCCTAATCCATGATCAATCATCCATGTCTCTCAAACAACAACAAAACATATATATACAATAATTGCATTTATAGATATGCTGTTCATTATTGGAACATTTCCAAAAACCCATTTTAAATATCATATATTCAATGTTTTTATAGCTTAAAATCATATTTCAAGTCATAGAATTAATTTGATTGAAAAATTAAATCCAAAATAATTTTGGAAAAAAAAATGGGGAAAGACAGTGGAAATCATGACCTCGTTTGTGGTCCTGATATAGATTTCGCAGGTGTGAAATTGGAACCGAGGTTGTGATTCTCCTAACAGATAGAATAACTTTTATTTTGATCCTCAAATTCATGGGCGTGACATCAATATTGCAGTCGCGTGGTTCTTCTTATTTTTTCACTACCCCACATCGAAAGCTTATTCATTATAGCTCCAGCCTTCCCTTTGTATATAAAGGATCTTTCCACACTTTAAACGACCAACTACTAGAGCTTGAAAAGCATTAACTTCAAGCAAACTACTTTGCATTTGCTCCTTGCTTTACAAAGCAAACTGGGGGGTTTCTCATTGATTCCTACTCAACTAGTTAAAGGCTTTTCGCTCGCCTGTTTGAGGCAAGTCTATTGTCCAAGGCTCACGTTGGAAAGTTTCTCTTTGATTCCTACCTGACTAGTTAAAGGCTTTCCACCTCCTATTCGAGGTAAGTCTATTATCGAAGGCTCGTTTCTCCAGTCCAAGGCTAGCTGCCACCCACTATTCAAGACTAGCCGTCGCTCACCATCCGAGGTGAGCCACCACACCATCTGAGGCAAGCCACCACGCCATTCGAGGCTAGTTGCCATCCACTGTATGAGGCTATTAGCCGCTCACCATCTAAGGCAAATCGTAATGCCATTAGAGGTGAGCCACTACTCGCCATCCGAAACTAGCCACCGCTCGTTGTCCAAGGCAACCCATCGGGTCGACCAAGGCTAGTCATCACCCACCATTCAAGGTAATCTTCTTTTCCTTTAATTTTCTTTTATCTAAATTTTCTTGCCTCTTTTAGTTAGTTAACTAAATTGATTCATCTAGGTTGCTAGCTAAACAATTCAGTAGTCTATTAAGTTAATTAATTAACTCAACCTTCTCTTAATTAATCAATCAAAACATAATAAAGTGGCTAGGCTAAACTAACCCTTTCACAAGAAGAGAGAATTGCATGCGTTTTGATTCCTATTCAAAAGGATATGCAAGCATGCTTGGTTCAAGCATTGAATCCAATTAAAACTAACTAACTCTCCCCCCTATCACCTTCTTCACTTACTTTTATTTTGCTTTCCTTTACTTTGTAATTAGGCTTAGTTTGGGGAATGTGTGACTTTCCTAGAACCCATAAGGGCTAGGGAGGTATCCCCTAAGTTTGGGATTTTATTGTAATATTAACTCTCTTTTATTTTGAATTCTAATTGTGTATAAACTTTATGAATTGAATGATCATACATATTATAAATTGTTCATGCATTTTAAACTATTCATGAAATATATTCTAAGTTGCTTTTACATTATTTGGCCAAACATATTTTGTTAAATTGAAAACCTAGTCCCCGAATCCTCTTTGGTTTTGAGGCTAGTGATCATTTTTCTTTGGGTAATAATTGGAGTCAAATGGATTTTTTTCCTTATATTTTCCCAAATAAAAATAAATTAAGGTGGCAACTCTAAATATAATTTTCAAATCAATTAAAGATAAGCCTAAGGGCTTCCTTGTGAGTTCTTTCCCAAATGAGCATTTTGATTCCCTTTAGTGGATCGGACTAGTGCTCGGGAGAGACCTCACAGTTAGTGATTCCGTTAGGGACTAACTTTTTTTTAATAAAAGGAAAAAATAAGTGGACGACTAATTAGTTTATAAAGAGTTTAGCCTTTTAATATGATTGTGACTTTGCATGCATCACTTGCATAGGCTCTTTGCCATTCAACCTAGTTTTAGGAAAGCAATGGATAGTGAGTAGCATTGAGTGGGTAACCCTCATTGGGTCTATTCACCGATAGTGAAATCATCCATCCTGCGATGAATCCTTTGATCCTTTCAAAGGTGTAACGACCATGCATGTACTACTGGACCCATGCAAGGCTCATTGACTCACATGTAGTTAGGTTTATCACTGCTCTAGTGTGACTGGTACCCAAATCGAACCACCCTTACCCTTTCGTGTAATGAACCTAGATCTTGGCCTTAGGTTATATGTACTATAATTAAAACCTTGCATCTTTACATTCTCATGAAATGTTTTCCTTATGCATATCATGCATCCATATTATATAATAAAACATACATTCATCTTAAGTCTAGGTTGAACCTTGAATCGAAGAAGGGTCAAACATTTTTACCTTCATCACCTTATCCAATAACCCAAGCACTTTCACCCCTAAATCTTAAACACGCTCACTTCTATCCTAAACACCTTTGCCTATACAAGCCTAAAATGATCACCCTGACCTTCAATCCTAATCACTTCACCTTAGTTATATACCTCAAACACCTCACCCTAGCCTTTATCTTAAAAACCATCATCTTAACCACATACCTCAAACACCTCACCCTAGCCTTACCCTAAACACCAAATGCTTGAACCTCACACCTCAAATGTAAACATAAACCACCTTCAACCTTTGGACCTTAAGCTCTAAACCCACAACCCTAAAACCTATATCCAACCCTAAAAACCTTGTTACTGACCATAAGCCTGACCTACAGCCCCTATCCTTATAAAAAAAAAAACAAAAAAACAAAAAAAAACAAAAATAATAGACACCATAGGTTCTCCATACCAAAACCATTACCTTGATCCTATCCCTTGTTCAAAATCAAACTCACTATTCTTAAGCCCAACACCCATGGTCCAATACCTTTAAAACCAGCCTGTTACCTTTAAGCTCAATAACTTTGGCCTAATATGCTATCTTAAACCCAATACCTTTAATCCTACCCTAAAACCCAAAACATTTGCCTTATTTTACCTTAAGCCCAAAAAATGGTTGGCCCATGACATAAAAGAGAAGCCTTTTCTCTTAGGATCTGTATGCCTATACCTTCATTACTTTTTCTATTCCATACCCATCATTTACCTTGTTGCTTTGATTTAAATGGCCTAATGGCCAATAAGTTTGACATGGCTTCCCTGACCATACTTGTGACCAGACTCTTCAAGAAGCAAGAAGAGTATTTCAAAGCTATCCTAGCTGCTCTAAAAGCCCAATTAAAGGGATAAAAGCAATTCATCATTCAGCAAGTTTGGGCTATGATTAACTAGGCCAACCTTAACCATCCTAACCCAAACCTTATCTTAAACCCAACCAATCCTAGCCTAAATTTGAGCCAAACCAACCTATATCTGAACTAAGGTGGGGAAGTTTTCTCTTATCCAGATACTAAATTGCTCATGGAGAAACTTGAAGCTATAGAAAGAACCATCAAATCCCTAAAGCACTGCAATGATCTAATTGATGTGGACAGTTTAACTTTATTCCCTGATGCCAAGCTTCCTTTTAAATTTAAAATGCCTCAACTAGAAAGATTTTATGGAACCACTTGCCCTAAGACTTATCTGAAGATATATGTGGGGGCAATGAAACCTTTAGGAGTTAATGATGAGTTTCTTGCTTAACTGTTCTAATAATCACTAATCAGTGCTACTAGGAGATGGTTTCTCTCACTAGACAAGAGCCAAAAAAGGATGTGGGATGATATATGTCGTGCCTTTATTAAGCAGTATCATTACAATGGTAAAATGTATGTCACTAGGCATGACTTGGAAACTACCAAGTAGCTTCTAGAGAAGTCCTTCTTCATGTTCCTTATAAGATGGAGGGCTAAACCTGCTCAAATGATAAATAGACCAACTGAGCAAGAGTAATTGGACATCATTGTCAAGAACCCACTTCTAGCCTACCGAGTCTACTTGTTAACCTAACACCTACCCACTTTTAAAGATTTAGTTGCAACTGCATCAAAGGTTGAAGATTGTATTTAAAGTGCATCATTTCAACCAGAATTCCTCACCACCAACTCGAATAGTGATGAAGAAATTGAATCCAATTCTACCCCACCTTACCTCAACCCCAAGTGGCATGACATGGAAGAGTTTGGATTCAGCTAATCTGACCTATTTAAGATTGAATTCTAAGTTTGAGTTCGAGTCTGCATCTAAATCTCAAAGTCTGAGTCTAAATTTGAGTTTGGTTTGTCACCTTATTTTCTTTTTTGTGTATTTTGCGTCAATCATGTCAGTCCATTTTTTATTATCTTGTAATAAAATTTTCCATTGTAATAAAACATCCATATTTTTTTTCTCTCTTAATTATTTATGCATTTATCTTTCTTATTTTAAACATGGATGAGCTTTAAAAAAAATAAAAGAAAGAAAAAATTAAAAAAAAGAGAGAAAAATAAAAATGAACAGTCAATTAAATCCACCACAGCTAGCACATATTAGCGTTGAGGTGCCATCAACAGTTACTTTGCCAGCTCCTAACCAAAGAAAGTCAAGAAATAGACCTCTTATCAAATAGTTGAAATATAAAATCAAACGATACACCTAAACAAGGGGCAATAAGTTCGTCAAATCTAAAATTCAAAAATTAGAGCCCTTCAAAGTGAAGAAAAGTAGCAAATCATGGTGGAATGTTTTCTCCCAACTTTCATTAATCCAAGCTCGCTAAGTTGAAAACTCGAAAGGGTAGCTTAGGCAAAAGTTAGAGGGAAAAAAAAAAAGAAAAAAAGAAGCTCATCCCAGTCATCTTCCTTTGTGTCTAAATTTGTCTTTAATCAATCTGTCTCATCCCATATATTCTAAAATTATCCTTCCTCATTTAGGCTTATTCTCTAAAGTGATATGGTCTTTCATGCCCTTATCTCACAGTGGGGGTATATCCTTCTAGGTCATCATCTTCACTTCTCAATCCATCTTGTCACTTAGTTCAAAAAGTTAATACATAATCTCTCACATCGTGTGCTTGTCCGTCATTATCCCTAAGTTGTCTCTTCTCATCAGTCCTTCAACCACTCTTTAGGGCATTTCCTTTTAGCCAATTTGTTATCTACGTTTAAGCCAATAGAGTGTCACCCTAAATGTCTCTTTAGTCTCAAAAAGGCAAGATTAGCTTGGCTTGTTCTTTCCCATGAATCATGCTACAAATAGCAAAATCATACAGCCTCCCTAACCCTTTTTAGAATTTCTGACTCACCTTTCAACCATTCCTAAACCTCAAAATGTATCATCCTATCCTTTCAAGCTCAAGCCTCATACCATCCTTTCCTTGGTAAAGTCTCATCATCATTAAAACTAGCTTTCTCTAGCACAACCAAAATTAAGTCATGTCTTACAAAGCTTAAGAAGGGTTCGAATCACTCAAGTAATTCCATGTCTAATTGGAATCTCATCATCCTTGAAAAGACTAAGCCTTATTGGCAAATTACATCACCTATAAAGTCTAATTAAGTCAAGGCCTGCCAACTGTATGATGGGTAAGAAAATCTTATTTAACCATGACAAAGGGTAAGCCCTTATCCATGAGCTTATGACTAAAACCTTTACTACCATACTCGAGATAAAGCAATCATTTTCCAAAGAGGTCCAAAGCACCTTTGTAGAAAAATCTAAGTTGACAAAGCCTTTTAACTAAAAGCCTTCAAGCCTTCACCCTGAAACCCAAGTCCAAAAGCCTTCATCATGAAGCCTAAACCGAGAACCCTTCTCCATGAAGCCCAAAAAGTCTTCACTATAAAGCCCACTCCTAAAAGCCATCACAATGAAGACCAAACTAAGATGCCTTCACCATGAAACCCAAACTAAAAAGCCTTCACCATAAAGTCTAAGCCTGAAAGCTTTCATCATAAAGCCCACTCCCAAAAGCCTTCACTATAAAGGCTAAACCAAGATGCCTTCACTATGAAACCCAAAATAAAAAGCCTTCACCATAAAACCTAAGCCTGAAAGCTTTTACCAAGAAGCCCACTCTTAAAAAGCCTTCATTTATTAAGATTATAGTCTCCTCTAAGGCCAAATCTACCTCAGCCTTCCCAAGCTAATTTCCTAGCCTGACCTTTCCTTTATGCCAAAATTAGCTTCCCAATATAACCTCTTATAAAGTCTAGCATCCTAGCCTAGTCCTAAGGAAAAATCTAACCAAGCCTTCCAAATGAACTCCCCGAAGGCCATAACCTAATTGAGTCTTCTAAACCTGACCAAGCCTAAGGCAAAACTTGATCAAGCCTTCCAAATGAACTCCCCAAAGGTCATAACCTGATCGAGCCAAAGTGCTATACCTAACTAAGCCTTCCATATGAACTTCTCTGAGGACAAGCCCCATAAGCTGACCTTCCCCAAACCTTCCAATCTAATCATCTCTAAAGACCTAACCTTTATGATCAAGCTCACTAATCCAACCTCAAACCAAATCTTCTCCAAAGTCAAACCTATCTAAGTCTTTTAAACCAAATAGCCTGATCATTTTTTAGACCACATCTTGCTTGACCTCTCAAAATTACTTCTTCCTAAGCTGAACTGATAGCCGTTGACCAACAGCCTCATATCTGATATACCCATTTCACTTCTGAGCCAGCCAATCAACCAAAAACTAAATGACGAAACTATTTTTCTTTATCATTCTAAAGTGGGTGCACTTCCCTTCTAAATATTCACCTTTTTGAAATAGGGCATCTTTTTCCCAAAGATCAATACTTTTATTATTAGGTTGACCCTTCAAAGGTTCAAGGTATACGATCACTGTACAATTATCCAGCATTTTGGTATTAAACAGGCTCACGAGTCAAGACGGATTGTCAAAATCTTGAAATAAGACAGTTCATCAACCTGATCAATTCAAATCAATCTCTTTTCAAAAATCAATCTCAAGATCACTATTTTTATAATTCTTACCATATATGATCGTTATCTTTTTGTTTCTACTAGACAGGATCATTATTTTTCATTTCTACCAGAAAGGACAATTACTTTTATTATTCCTATCAGACATGACAGTTATCTTTTCCATTCCTACCAGATAGGATGGGCATCTTTTTGATCCTACCAGACAAGATCTTCATTTTTTATTCCTTCTAGAAAGGGCAATTACTTTTATTATTCCTACCAGATAGGACAATTATCTTTACTATTTCTACTAGATATGATAGTCATCTTTTTTCATTCTACCAGACAAAATTATCATTTTCCATTCCTACCAGAAAAGACCATTACTTTTACTATTCCTACCAGAGAGGACAGTTATTTTTACCACTTCTACCAGATAGGATGTTCATCTTTTTTATCCTACCGGACAGGATCACTATTTTTTCGATTCCTACTAAATAGGATCACCACTTTATCGATTCCTACCAGATAGGGTTGCCTTCTTTCCTACTAGACAGGATCATCATTCCTACCATATAGGATCATCATTTCTACCATTTTATCGATTCTTACCAGACAGGGTCAACTTCTTTCCTACTAGATAAGATTATCATTCCTACCAAATAGGAACATCATTTTTAACTCCTACTAGAAAGGACAATAACTAAATGCTACTAGCTGACAGATCTCCTAAATAAACTTAGAGCAACCTCCTTAAAATTCAATCACATCTTTCACCCAAATGTCTAAACTCTGACTTATACATTAATTTGTTGCCTTTTTACCATCTCCCATTCTCAAGTTCACTGTCATCAGAATCACCTTTCGGACAAAGACAATTCTGATGAGGGAGCGACAGTGAATCCTTAATTTTGCACCCTCTAGTATGCGTTTAAATTTTAGAAGCACTTAGACTCGATAAACAAACCTCCAAAAGCCGAAAACTCTCAAAATGGGAAAATTGAAAAATTAAAACATGTCTTTTTGACATTTAAGCCCTTTAAAATCATCAAGGATAAAATAATGAACACAACATAACTGGAATCACAAAAAACAGAAGAGAAACAAGCAAAAGCAGGCAAAAATGAGCGAGATAGGTGAAATAAGGTTAGCTGCCGCACAAGGCTATGTGGTTGTCGTAGAGCCTTCAACAGCGCCTCATAGACTTATGTGGCATTGTTGCATAAAAAATGCTGCAGTGCCATATAGACCTCTGTGGTTCCGTAGAGACCTGTGTGGCAATTTGCGCGATTCTCCTTATTTTTGCACTATCCCACATCAAAAACTTATGCATTATAGCTTCAGCCTTCCCTTTATATATAGAGGATCTTTCCAAAATTTAAAGGACCAACTGCTAGAGCTTGAAAAGCATTAACTTCAAGCAAACTGCTTTGAATTTGCTCCTTGCTTTGCAAAGCAAGTTAGGGGGTTTCTCCTTGATTCCCACTCAACTAGTTAAAGACTTTTTGCTCGCTTGTTCGAGGCAAGTCTATTGCCTAAGGCTCGCATTAGGAGGTTTCTCTTTGATTCCAACCCGACTAATTAAAGGCTTTCTGCTCGCTCATTGTGAACCCTTAATTTTGCACCTTCTAGTATGTGTTTGAACTTTAGAAGCACTTAGGCTTGATAAACAAACCTTCAGAAGTCAAAAACTCTCAAAATGAAAAAACCAAAATATTTCTTTTTGATGTTTGAACTCTTTTAAATCATGTGAGACTAAGTAACAAGTATAATACAACTAGAATCATGTAAAACGGATGAGAAACGAGCAAGAATGGGAAAAAACGGGCGAAAGCGGGGACTTTTATGTGAACCCTCAAATTTGCACCCTTATGATCCGACTATAGCTTGACACCTACTAAGAATAGTGCGCTACACATATGGCAGTCCCGCTAGCCGGTTAGCGGGCAGGGGTCAAAGGGGCAGTGTCCTGTTGAACAATAAATTTCTTGAATCTTTTATCTCTAGTTGACTACTTTTTAGTCACGAACTCATAGAATCAAACCGGGCTCAAATCGGAACTAAAACGGACTAGAAACGGAAAAAATAGGTCGAACTAGCTGATCAGCGTGCACTAGGCACGCTGCCTCTCTGGGTGGCACACCGGACGTGCCGCCCCATAGGCGGCATGAAATCCATATCGGCGGTATGGGCAGTATGCCCAACTTGCCACCCAGACGTTCGGCGAGCCACCAGCGTCCCCCGTGCCGTTGGTAAGCCGTCCATGCTGCTAGTAAGCCACCCATGCCGCCGTCCATACCATTAGTGCCCTCCTCAGCAGCTCTATAAATAGAGCCTCCTTCCAGCTCATTTGGGGGGATTCCAAGGTAGAAACTCTCCTATATTGCTCTGCTTGTTGTGTTTAAGTTTTGTGTGAAATTTGATATAAAAGAGCTATTGTTTCAATTTCGATTATATTCATTACGCTATTTCGCTAATCTTTTGTTGTTAAGATTTATATTCCAAGGGTTTTGAATCCAAGGTGGAGTTGAGATCCAAAACTAAGCTCATTCCATTCATCCTAAAGATAAGGAAAGCAAAGGTATAATCTTCTTTCCATTCTCAAGATTCTAAACTCAGATCTAGAATTCTCTTTAGGTCTAAACAGAAAAGATATAAAATTTATTAATTTAAGAATCAGAATTAAATTAATAAATAAACCAACATTTTTTTCAGAACCCCTCCTTCGCAAGAAGGAAGAACTGCATGGGGTTTGATTCCTATTCAATAGGATACGCAGGCTGCCATTTTGAAAAGGCATCAACTCCAAAATCATTTTTAATAGCATTTTTTTCCTTTTATATTTGTTATTTATTTCCAAATTTGTACTTTCATTTCCTTAACTTAGTTGAGCAATGTATACTTTCCCTAGTACCCATAAGGGATAGAGGAAAGATCCTCTTATTTTATTCGTTTTGATCATGTAATAATTAAGTAGAATTTACTTTTGCTTATTTATCTATAATTGTTATCACATCTTATCATATATATCTGTTTCATGCATCATTATATTCCTATTCATGCATACACAAAAATTCCTTTTTAAGAGTTATTTTGCACTTTTTAGCCAAACTAAAGAAAATTATATTTTCTCAAATGTGTAATTATCAAAATATGATCCCCGAGCCCTCTTTGGTCACTTGTGGATTAGTGCATTTTTCATTGGGATAAATCAAATATTTTGTGGAGTCAATCATGTTGGGTTTTCTTTAATTTTCCCAATTAAAACAATTAAATTAAAGTGGCGACTCACTTTCACAACTTCAAAATCACAAAAATCAATTTTCTGAACTCATAGCAAGTTCCAATCGTGGAGTTTCTCCTGAAGAGCATTTTGATTCCTCAGCGGATCAGACCGGTGCTCGGGCGAGGCCTTACATATTGTCGCAGAGCTCTGCGGCACTGCCACAAAGCCCTCTGTGGAGCCGCAAAGGGCTATGCGGCACTGCCGCAAAGAGCTCTGCGGTGCCACAAAGCCCTTTACGGCAACTCTGGAGAAAATTTAATTTTTTGCAATCCCACATTGGAAATTTTTGTTTTCTATACTTCAAACCTCCTCTTATATATAGAGGGCCTTCCCACACTTCAAAAGACCAACTTCTAGAGCTTGAAAAGCAACAACTTCAAGTAACCCACTTTGCATTTGCTCTTTGCTTCACAAAGCGAGTTGGGGGGTTTCTCCTTGATTCCTACCTGACTAGTTTAAGGCTTTCCGCCTGCCTGTTTGAGGCAAGTCTCTTGCCCAAGGTTCATGTCTACCACCCAAGGCTAGCCGCTGCCCACCGTCTGAGGCTATCCACCACCCATCGAGTCTCGCTGCCACCTGCTATCCAAAGCTAGCCGCAGCCCGCCATCTAACGCCAGCCACCACCCATCATCTAAAGCCAGCCACCGCCCATCATCTAAAGCCAGCGCCGCCCGCCATTCAAGGTAAGCTTTTTTTCCCTTTTTATTTGGTTTAAAGTTTCTTTGCCTCTTTTAGTTAGTTAATTAAATTGATTTATCTAGGTTGCTAGCTAATCAACTCGGTAATCAATCAAATTAATTAATTAACTCAACTCTCTTTTAATCAATCAATCAAAAAATGATAAAATGGCTAGGCTAAACTAAATAATAAAGTGGCTAGGCTAAACTAACCTCTTTGCAAGAAAGGAGAACTGCGTGAGTTTTGATTTATATTCAAAGGGATACATAGGCATGCTTGGTTAAAGCATCAAATCCAATTAAAACTAACCAACTTTCCCCTTATCACCTTCTTCACTTACTATCATTTTGTTTTTTGTTACTTTGTTATTAGGCTTAGTTTGGGAAATGTGTGATTTTCCTAGAACCCATAAGGGCTAGAGGAGGTATCCTCTAAGTTTGGATTTCATTGTAATATTAAATCTCTTTTATTTTGAATTCTAATTATATATAAACTTTGTGGATTGAATGATCATGCATATCATAAATTGTTCATGCATTTTAGTTTGTTCATGAAATATATTTTAAGTCACTCTTATATTAATTGGCCAACTTATTTTGTTAAATTAAACTAAAAACCTAGTCCCCAAATCCTCTTTAGTTTTGAGGCTAATGATCTTTTTTCTTTGGGTAATAATTAGAGTCAAATGGGTTTTTCCTTATATTTTCCTAAATAAAAATAAATTAAGGTGGCAACTCCTAAAAACAATTTTCAAATCTATCAAAGATAAGCTTGAGGGCTTCCTCGTGAGTTCTTTCTCAAATAAGCATTTTGATTCCCTTTAGCAAATCAGACCAGTGCTTGGACAAGGCCTCACACCTATTCAAGGCAAGTTTATTGCCCAAGGCTCGTTTCTCCAGTCTGAGGCTAGCCATCACCCACTATTCAAGGCTAGTCGTCGCCCACCATCCGAGATGAGCTGCCACGCCATCTGAAGTGAGCTGCCATGCCATTTAAGGTAAGTCACTGCCTGCCATTTGAGGATATCCACTACTCATAATCCGAGGCTATTCACCACCCACCATCTAAGGTGAGCCACAATGCCATTTGAGGCTAGCCATCACCTACGTTCGAAGCCAGCTGCTACTGACCATCCGAGGCTATCTGTTGCCTATCATCCAAGGTGAGTTACCATGCCATCTAAAGCTAGTCGTTGCCTACATCCGAAGCTAGCCGCTACCTGCCGTCCAAGGCTATCCATCACCCACCATCCAAGATGAGCCACAGCACCATCCGAGGCTAGCCATTGCTGCCTACCATCTAAAGCTAGCCGTCGCCTGCCATCCGAGGTAAGCTATCATACAACCTAAGGCTAGTCATCGCCCGCCGTCAGAGGTAAGCTTCTTTTCCCTTAATTTTCTTTTGTCTAAATTTTCTTGCCTCTTTCAGTTAGTTAACTAAATTGATTTATCTAGCTTGCTAGATAATCAATTCAATAGTCAATTAAGTTAATTAATTAACTCAACGCTTTCTTAGTCAATCAATCAAAACATGATAAAGTGGCTAGGCTAAACTAACCTCTTCATAAGAAGGGAGAACTGCGTGCATTCTGATTCCTATTCAAAGGGATACGCAGACATGCTTGATTCAAGTATTGAATCTAATTAAAACTAACCAAATCTCCCCCCTATCGCCTTCTTCACTTACTTCTATTTTGCTTTCCCTTAATTTGTGTTTACCCATATGCACTAAGAATGGGGGTTGAATTAGTGGGAAATGAAAATTTAGATAGAAAGAGATAGGGAAAGAGAATAAACACAAATGATTTAATAGTGGTTTAGATATTAACAAACCTTATATCCACTCCCCAATGTCAATTAGGTATTTTAGTACTAGATGATACTTACAAGGAGTTTCAAGCTCACTCCAAACTTACAATGTGTTTTCAATGGCTCACACACAACCCTTATAAGTGTTTCCCTTATGCTCACACTTAAACCTATACAAGAGTTTTCTAATGGCTCACTTTCAACCTAACAATATGTATTTTCAAGGCTAACACTCAACCCTTTGAGCTATCAATGCTCTTACAACAACCAAATGGTAACAATTAAGAAGTAAAGGCTTTGAGAATTAAAATTGCAAGAGTTTGGCTTAAATGAAAGTTGTTGGATTAATTATAAGGGTCTTTAGAGGGGGTATTTATAGCTTCTTCCCCCCAAATTCCGGTTACAAAGAGATACCAAGAAAGATCCTCACAGCAGCCATAATATCTTGCATTAAATGCACTGTCAAAGCTGGATTGCAATTGCTAAGCCTTTTTCAAAGTTGTGACTACATTTTCGCAATCGCAACTAACATTTCACGGTCGTGATCTTTACAATTGATAACAGCTAGGTAACATGTGGCATCTTCTTGTTAGTTCTTCAACTATCCATTGCAAGCTTGGATCTCAATATGAATATCGCGGTCGCAACTACCAATTCGTGGTCACGAATCTAATATCGCACCTTTGGTCATGGTCGCAACTGAGATTGCGATTTACTCTGAATGAAATTGATCAAATTGGCTTCTTAAGTTTCTTAGTTGTGATTACATAGTCGCAGTCGTAATTTAGAGGTCGCGGTCGCAATTTAATGATCTTGGTTGTGACTCAAAAGCAATCCAATATACTTTGGAAGATTTTGATTTCCTTTCAATTTCAATCAATAAATATGATATATTCTGTAAAACAAACACTTGAACAAACATTAGATAGCTTTCAATTTGATTGACAAGATCAAAATAGAGATTGATTAAGTTTTGAAATAACTTAGGTCAATAATCTCCCCCTTTTTGATTTTGACAATCAAAGTGAACTTAAATATAGAAGTTAAATGTAAAATGACATTCAATTCATGAAGAGTTCTCCCCCTCAATTTATGCAACAAATGACAATATATATATATATATATATATATATATATATATATATATATATATATATATATATATATATATATATATATATATATATATATATATATATATATATATATATATATATATATATATATATATATATATATAAGTGGAGAACATATTCTCAAGGTGATAACCAAGTGATGTTCATTTGAGTTTATTTAAGTTCTATATTTCTCCCTCATTGGCAATATCAAAAAGAAATAGAGAAAAATATATTGCAAAGGAAACAAAACAATAAAGCAAAGAATAAACAAGATAAAAATAGAGAAAATAGATAATTGCATTAATTTGAAATTGGTTAATGCCACATTACAATGCATGAAAAACATAAGGAAGAAAATTTGAAACAAAGCAAAATAAACAAAAGAAATAAGAAATTTGAAAAAGAAAATCTAAGAAGCATCTCCTCCATCTTTGGGTTCCTCTTCTTCTTGATGAGGGGCCTCTTCTTGCGTCTCCTCCTCTTCTTCACTAAATTCCTAATCTTGTAAGTTACATTGAGGGAGACCCATATGACTTAGCATATCAAATATGCCTTAGTGAATATGGTTTATAAAGGAAAGTTTCTTTAAGAATTCATGAAGAAGTTTATTGGTTTCATCTTGAGGTTAAGATAGAGGGACAATGGGAGGTATTTAGGGTTCCTCTTCTTGAGCTTGACTAGATTCACCTACTACCACTCTTGGTCTTTTTCTAATTCTCTGTTATACACCAATATTTCCAAAGTTATATTCATATTTCCCTTCTTTTTTTCTCAATGCCTTGGCATTGATCATATATTGAAAATCAATAAGGGATTTTTTTTATTGGTCTTTGGAGAATAGCTATGTTGGGTGGAGTAAGAGCCCCAACATGTTTGGCTATTGTAAAATGTGGGAAGAGAGTATAACGGGCCTTTTTTTTGTTGAAAAAAGGTGAAGAAATTGGTCTACTAGAAATCTAGCGATTTGGATTGGTGTTTCCTTGACAAGACCACAGAGGAAGAAAAGATTTCTTTAGGAAACCTTTTCATTTCCATCCCTCTAGCATTTATGGTGAGAGTAACAATCCTATGAAGAAGCCAAAGAGAAAGTGTCTTGATGTGTTTGACAAGAGAGGATGTTAGATCGAATTTGGGTTCAATCGAAACTTCGGTCTAAAAGAGTTGAGGCAAAGGGAGAAATCATTGATGGTGTAGGCACCCTCAATTTGGAGACCAAAGATGTTAGTAAGATCACTAAGAAAAAGCTCATAGAGGTGACAAAAAAAATCGAAAATCGATGGCATAATAGCCACGGGTAGGATGAAGTTTTTTATGGACAATTAGGGTGGCTAGGAATTCCCTAGTTAGCTCATCATGCCCATCTTCATCAACAAAAACAAACTTTCCCCATTCTAGATTTTTAAGGTAGCCAATGATGCTATTCTCAATTCCTAAAGTTTTGAGACACACTAAGGAAGGTATTTTGGAGGGTAAGATGGTTTTGTCTTGGATTCTAAGGAAATTTTATTTTTCCTCTTGGATAATTCCCCTTTTGAGTTCAAGAGGAGAGGGTTGTTAGGAATTTTGGACTTCTTTCCCTTTTCTAAAAGGTCTTCTTAAAGCCATTGATGGATAATAGTTTGAAAAGATGAAGAAACTAAAGCTTGAAAGAGAGAAAGTTGGAAGAGAGTTTGAAAGTAGTAGAATTTTAAGTGAAGTTAGGTAAAAATTGAAATAGTGGGGTATTTATAGGCAAAAAAATAGGTGAAAAACGGTCAAAAAAGGGCTAGTTTTTGAATTAAATGCAAAAATATCTGTTGAAAAATGGCTAGTTTTTAATGCTGCAAAACTCTAAGTCTTGCGACCGTGTTTATTGAAAAATTCAAAAGTCGCATTCGAGATTTACAGATTGCGAGTAGGATTAAGGGGCTAAAAGATAACGGCTATTATTATAAATTTTGTGACTGCAAATTTTAAAAAAAATAGAAATTTTTTGAAAACTTTTGAGGAAAGATATATGCAATACAATTGGCATTATAGTTCAAGATCAAAATTGATACAATTATATATTCAACAAACTATGATATAACAAATTATTGAAAATAAATTTCAAGCAATTTGGATCAAATATATCAAAATCAACCATAAAGCAACCAACATGCAACCAAACTACATGAGGAAAAAAAATTAAAATTTAATTGACATAAGAGTCATCTCAATTCAAGATTTTTAACAGAGTAAAATATGAAAGAAAAATCACATAACATGCATAAAATTTTGATGCAAATGAAAAACTTTATGTAATTTTGAAAATCTAAGGCAATGAGCTCCTATCAAACATGCCAATTTCCCTTTTTATGAAATTTAATCTTTCTTCATTTAGGGGTTTTGTGAAAATATCAGCAAGTTGGTCAGTTGTATCAATAAATTCTAATACAACATCACCATTTTGCACATGATCTCTCAAGAAATGATGCCTAATGTCTATATGCTTACTCCTAGAATGTTGGATGGGATTTTTGGAAAGATTTATGGCACTTGTGTTATCACATTTGATGGGAATGTGATCAATCACTTGACCATAGTCCTTGAGTTATTGTTTCATCCAAAGAACTTAAGTGCAACAACAACCCGCCGCCATATATTCCACTTCGGCGGTGGATAAGGCTACTGAAACTTATTTCTCACTAAACCATGAAACTAAACATTCACCAAGAAAATGACAAGTTCCAGAAGTGCTTTTTCTATCAAGCAAACTATTGGCATAATCCACATCCAAAAAACTAATTATTGTAAAAGATGAATTTCTAGGATACCAAAGCCCTAAATGCAATATGCCATGTAAATACTTCAAAATTCTTTTAACCACATGCAAATGAGATTCTTTAGGACAAGATTGGAAACGTGCACACAAACAAACACTATACATTATATTGGGTCTAGATGCCGTAAAGTAGAGAAGAGAACCGATCATACCTTGATATTTCTTCTCATCTATAGGCTTACCTTTTTCATCTTTGTCAAGCATAGTTGATGTGCTCATTGGAGTCTTGCTACTTTTGCAACCATCCATGCCAAATTTCTTGAGAAGCTCTCTTGTATATTTGGATTGGTTGATGAAGATGCCATCTTTGCATTACTTGATTTGTAGTCCTAGGAAGAACTTGAGCTCACCCATCATGCTCATCTCAAATTCCCTAGTCATACACTTGTCAAATTCTTCACAAAGATATTCATTAGTAGCACCAAATACAATATCATCAACATAAATTTAAACAATTAAAGTGTCATTTTTGTGTTATTTTACAAAAAGTGTTATGTTAACTTTGCCCTTAACAAAATCATTTTTCAAGAGAAATGTACTTATCCTTTCATACCAAGTTCTAAGAGGTTGTTTCAAACCATACAAGGCCTTGGTTAATTTAAAAATATGATTGGGAAGTTCATGATGTTCAAAATCGAGAAGTTGCTCAACATAAACTTCCTCCTCAATAAATCCATTTAAAAAAGCACTTTTAACATCCATTTGAAAAAGTTTAAAATCCATATGACATGTATAGGCAAGCAAAATTCTAATAGTCTCTAATCTTGCTATCAGAGCATAAGTTTCATCATAATCAATGCCTTCCTCTTGGTTGTACCCTTTGGCAACCAATCTAGCCTTATTCTTAGTTATGAAACCATGCTCATCTAACTTATTTCTATAAACCCATTTACATCCAATAATGGGATGGTCTTTGGGTTTAAGAACAAGTTCCCAAACTTTGTTTCTCTCAAATTGGTTGAGTTCCTCTTGTATAGCAATCACCCAACTCTCATCATTAAGAGCCTCATCAATGGTCCTTGGCTCAATTTGAGAAATAAAAGCAAAATTATTATCTAAGGTTTTATAATGAGATTTAGTAATTACACCCTTAAATGGATCACCTATGATTTGCTTCTTAGGATGATTATTGGGGTATCTCCACTCCTTAGGAAGTTCTTGAACATCTTCCTCTTATGGATTTGATTGATCCTCATGATCTTATTGGTTTTCCACTTGATCTTCAACTTCCTTTGGAGTCTCATCTTGATCTAATCTAAGCTTTTCAAAGTCACTTACAAGATCATCAAGAACACTACCTTTTCCAAGATCAAGTTTACTAGATTCATCAAATACAACATTCATAAACTCTTCAATTACCATAGTCTTTTTGTTAAAGACTCTATAAGCTTTGCTAGTGTTGGAATATCCTAAGAAAATGCCTTTATCAGTTTTAGAAGCAAATTTTCTAAGGTTATCCTTGGTATTTAATATGTAGCACTTGCAACCAAAAACTCTTAGATATGAAATCTTAGGTTTTTTTCTATTCCATAACTTATAAAGGTTTTATTCAAAATGGGTCTTTTAAAAACTCTATTTGAAATGTAACATGAAGTGTTAACGGCTTCCGCCAAAAAATAAGTTGGTAAACCATATTCATTAAGCATGGTTCTAGCCATTTCAATCAAGGTTCTATTTTTCCTTTCTACAACACCATTTTGTTGAGGTGTTCTAGGAGAGGAAAAATTATGTGAAATTCCATGTTCAATGCAAAAATTTTCAAAAAATTCATTTTCAAATTCTTTTCCATGATCACTTCTAATTTTGGAAATGAAGTAGCCTTTCTCATTTTAAACTTTTTTTGCAAAACTTTTAAATGCATCAAAAGCATCACTCTTATGAGTTAAGAAACTAACCCAAGTGAATCTAGAGTAGTCATCAACAAGCACATAGGCATACATTTTTCCTCCTAAACTAGCAACTCTACTAGGTCCAAACAAATCCATATGAATAAGTTGAAGGGGTCTAGAAGTACTTACAATATTTTTTGATTTGTAGAATGACTTGTGTTGCTTTCCTATTTGACAAGGTCCACATGTCTTATCCTTTGAGAATTTGATCTTTGGAAGTCCTTCAACAAGTTCATCCTTGCAAAGACTATGAAGAAGCTCTATGCTTGCATGTCTAAGCCTTCTATGCCAAAGCCAAGATTCATTACTAATAGATATGAAACAATTGACATCTTGGTTAGCCAAATCATCTAAGTCAATTATGTAGGTATTGCCCTCCCTTTCACCCTTAAACACTACATTGTCATTGACTAAACTGGTGACAATGTATGCTTTAGAGTCAAAGGTGACTTTATTACCTTTATCACATAATTGACTTACACTAAGCAAGTTAAATTTTAAACCATCAACCAAAAGAACATTTTTAATGAGAGAAAGATTGTTCTTACTAATGGTACCAATGCCAACTATCTTACCTTTGGCATTGTTACCAAATGTGATGTTTCCACCTCTTTTTTCTTTCAAATTTGTGAAGAGGCTTGCATTTCCGGTCATGTATCTTGAACATCCACTATCTACATGCCATTTATTCTCCTTGGTAGTGGATTTGAGACACACCTATAAGAAAAGATTAATCATCTTGTTTTAGGTACCCATATATACTTGGGTCCTTGGGGGTTAGTCTTAGAAGGGTCCTCAAGCTTAAGTTGAGCCTTCCTTATATAACAAAATACATTTATATGACCATCTTTCATATAATAATGGCATTTGAGTTTTGACTTGAAGGTATTCTTAGCCATTTTGTTAAAAAATTTTGGTCTATTCACAACATTATGATATGAATACATACAAGGACAAGTATTATGTTGTGGTTGTGGATATCTTTGAGCATGCCTTTTTTGATACATGAATGCATGGTTAACTCTTTGAGGCTTAGCTCTTAAGTCTAATGTAACCTTTTGAGTCTTTTTGGGACTTGAAGGTTTAGTGTGTATTTTCACTTCCTTGTGAATTATCTCAATGCTAGAGGTTTGAGGAGTTGTAGCTTTTATGAACATAGGAGGAGAGGATGTGGATGGAGATGAGCTATTAAAGCCAAGACCATGTCTCACAAGGGGTGGCTTTTGTGATACAACAAGAGTATCCAAGGCTTCTTTTCCTTTGTGAAATTTTGAGATTGAGTTTCTTAATTCTTTAAACTCAATTTTCAAAGCATTGTTTTCTTTATATAAAGAATTAAAAGAGGAGTTTTTAGCAGTGATTTGCTCCAATGAGCTTTTTAAGCTAACATTAGAGGTTTTTAAGCTTAAAACAAGTTTTTCTAATTCTTTAAAATTCTCCTCCAATTAGAATGCTTTTCCTTAAAAAATTTCATTTTTGATTTATACTTTTTGCATTCTAAATTCATAGCTTTAATTAGCTCATTCTCATCAATATCATCACAAGATTGAGAGTTAGAGCTTACCTCATTTGATGAGTCCTCTAAGGCCATGAAACATAAGTTTGCAACATCCTCTTCCTCTTCATCACTTGAGGAGTCATCATCCCATGTTGCTTTGAAGCCCTTCTTCTTCTTCTTCTCCTTGTCCCATTTCTTTTTCTTCTTGATCATGGGACATTTTGTTTGTATATGACCTTGCTTGCCACATTCATAGCAAGTAATGTCATTCTTCTTTTCTTTGTTTGAGTTTGAGTTGTAATTTGATGATGATCTCCTAAAATGCCTCTTTTCTTTCTTTCTTCTCTTGATGATGTCTTTGACCCTTTTTGATAGCATAGTAAGTTCTCCATCATCATCATCTTCACTTTCCTCTAATTCACTTGAGCTCTCACATTCCTTTTTGCTTTTGAGGGAGGATTTGAGAGCTAAGGATTTCTTTTTCTCCTTCTCTTGATTCTCTTCCTTCTCTATCAATAGAGACATTTCTTCGATAAGGAGTTTTCCAATGAGGACATCGGTAGGAACCTTTCCAAGATCCTCATTAGCTTCTTCTATGCTAGCAATTCTAGCTCTATAATCTTTCTTTGGGAGAGTTTTGAGAATCTTGTAGTTTATGTCATTCAAGGTGTATACTTTGCCTAATTTCTTCATGTTGGTGATAAGGGTTAGAAGCCTATTTGTCATATCGGTGACACTTTCATTGGGTTTCATCTTGAAGAGTTCATATTCTATTGTGTATAACTAAATCTTTTTCTCCTTGACTTGCTTAGTTCCTTCATGGTAGTTTTCTAAATATTTTTAAATGCTAAATGCACTTGAATAATGTTAAACTCTACCACATTCTTCTTTTGAGAGTGAATTAAGAATAATTATCACGGCTCTTTTATTTTTCCCATTAGCTTTTCTTTGTGCATCCACTCATTCTTCTCTAGGAACCAATTCTTCAACATCATCAACTTTTCTTGATTGAGGTTTCCATTCTTTGATTATGCAATCCCATACATCAATGACATCACTATCAAGATATACCTCTATTCTATATTTCCAATGCACATAATCGGTACCATCGAAGTGTGGCTTGAGGTGATACATCCCTTCATTGGCCATTTTGATCTTTTCTCACACAATTAAGCTTGAAAAGCGAGACCAATGCTCTGATACCACTTGTTTGCCCTTATGCACCAAGAAGGGGCGTTAAATTAATGGGAAATTAAAATTTAGATAGAAAGAGATAGGGAAAGAGAATGAACACAGATGATTTTATAGTGGTTTGGGTATTAACGAACACTACGTCTACTGCCCAATCTCAATTGGGTATTCTACTACTAGATGATGCTTACAAGAAGTTTCAAGCTCACTCCAAACTTACAATGTATTTTTAATAGCTCACACATAACCCTTACAACTGTTTCCTTAGGCTCATACTCAAACCTATACAAAAGTTTTCTAATGGCTCACTCTCAACCCAACAATATGTGTTTTCAAGGCTAACACTCAATCCTTTGAGCTATCAATGCTCTTACAATAACCAAATGGTAACAATTAAGAAGTAAAGGCTTTGAGAATTAAAATTGCAAGAGTTTGGCTTAAATGAAAGTTGTTGGATTAATTATGAGGGTCTTTGGAGGGAGTATTTATAGCTTCTTCCCTCCAAATTCCCGTTACAAAGAAATACCAAGAAGGATCCTCACAACAACCACAATATCTTGCATTAAATGCACTGTCAAAGCTGGGTCGCAATCACGACCACATTTTCGCAGTTGCGACTAACATTTCGTGGTCGCGATCTTCATAATTCACAATGACTAGATAACACATGGCATCTTCTTATTGATTCTTTAACTATCCATTATAAGCTTGGATCTCAGTATGAATATTTCGGTCATGACTACCAATTCGCGGTCGTGAATCCAAGATTATGCCCTTGGTCGAGGTCACGACTAAGGTCGCAATTTACTCTGAGTGAAATTGATCTGATTGGCTTCTTAAGTTTCTTGGTTGCGATTATATAGTCATGGTTGCGATTTAGAGGTCACGACCGCGATTTAATGATCTTGGTCGCGACTCAGAAGCAATCAAATATGCTTTGAAAGATTTTGATTTCCTTTCAATTTCAATCAATAAATATGATATATTAAAACAAACACTTGAACAAACATTAGATAGCTTTCAATTTGATTGACAATATCAAAATAGAGATTTACTAAGTTTTGAAATAACTTAGGTCAACACTTTGTTATTAGGTTTAGTTTGGGGAATGTGTGACTTCCATAGAACCCATAAGGGCTAGAGAAGGTATCCCCTAATTTTGGGATTTTATTGTAATATTAACTCTCTTTTATTTCGAATTCTAATTGTGTATAAACTCTATAGATTGAACGATCATGCACATTATAAATTATTCATGCATCTTAAACTATTCGTGAAGTATATTTTAAGTTACTTTTATATTATTTGGCCAAACATATTTTGTTAAACTGAAAACCTAGTCCCCGAGTCCTCTTTGGTTTCAAGGCTAGTGATCTTTTTCCTTTAGGTAATAACTGGAGTCAAATGGATTTTTTTTCCTTATATTCTCCCAAATAAAAATAAATTAAGATAGTGACTCTAAAAACAATTTTCAAATCAATCAAAGATAAACCCAAGAGCTTCCCTATGAGTTCTTTCCCAAATGAGCATTTTGATTCTCTTTAGCGGATCAGGCCGTTGCTCAGGCAAGGCCTCACATCATTAATCCTAAGACCACGAACATATTTAAAATATTTCTACAAGAGCGACCATATTTAAAATATTTGGGCAAGAGTGATTTGTCTCCCATATTCTCAACAATTGAGAATAGATCCTCTTATAAATTCTTAATAACTATATTAAATAATATGAAACATTTTCACATTATGAATATATTTATTATGCCATTGGGAATTATTATCTACTATTACATAATAATTATATGGCTCCTAGGGTATATACTGCTATCAAAATTTAGTCTAAAAATAAGTAAAATGAAAAATTTAAGAATGAAAATAAGAAGTTAGGAACTGAAACCCTAAAAAGGAGTATGAGTTCCAAAATCGAGGTGTTGAGTGTGGGTCGGTGAATTCCAACCTCAGAAAGAATTTCTAAATTTTATTTGGAGAATCTAGGTAAGTATGAAGATATTAGAAATAACAAAAGTCAAAAGCTAAGTTATAATTCAGCATAGAAAATACTTAAGCAAAATCGGTATGGTAAACATGAACTGATAAATTTCACAATTTTTTTCTAGGTTTTGCTTTAAGAGGATTGGATGAGACAATAATTAATTATAGATTTAGAACCTTAAAAATTAAGTTAAAAATATCAATAAACAATAATTAGATAATTTAGGCTAATTAAGATTGCTGAATGTGGCAATTTTGAGATTTAAAGGTAATATACAATCGTTGCCTTTGACTTTTGATTTATTAAAAAATATAAAAAAATTATTAATTAAAAATTGAAGTGGTTGCTGAAATTTGAATGGAAAATAATGAATTGAAATTTCCAAATTTTGGTCATAAATAAAACAATAAAAAAAAGGAAAATTATGTACATATATGATAAGTATGAATCACTTACCATCCTATAGTTGTCTTTTTCTAACTCTAAGAATTTAGTGATAAAGAAAAGAAGAAGAAGAAGAGAAATAAAGAGAGAAGTATATGGGTGAATAGAAAAGAAAAGAAAAAGGAAAGGAAAAGATAAGAATTAGGTCTTAGTTAAGTTTACGTGATGATCTTATGTATATAACTTGTGTTTGATTGATGTATGCCTTTCTTTTTCCTTGTATTGATTTTAATTTAGGAAGGACATGAAGGAGAATGATTGTTTGATATATGAATTAAATAAAGAAGTTGATATTGAGTATATTAAGTAGATGGGAGTAAAGTAGAAGTGAGAAGGTGATGAAAGGATGAAGGAGAACTTGAGTTCTTAGGTTTGGTTGGTTTGGCTAATTCTAAGGAAGGGTTTGAGGTTCCTTTAATTTATGAAATACATGGAGAAGGCCTATACAAGTATATGGAAGTCAAAACTTGACAAAAATTCAGAAATTGAATTGGTGTATAACGATACTACATGAAAAATAGTAAACAAATATAGAGAAGGCAGTTTTGGTGAGGAGTTAATTGCTAGAAGTTGAGGCTCAAATTAAAGGACCTTGAAGTCTAAATTTAACCTTATCCAAAACTGAGAAAACATAGGTAGGAGTGCGAATAAGAATCTGATGAAAGGTATTGAGTAAATTCTTATTAATTTGAGAGTTATGGAACATGAATTGGAGCTGCCTCTATGTGCAAGGTCAGTAGTTTAAGGGGGCATAAAATCATATTCTGACCAAAATCAAAACTAGTGAAATGGTCCTAATATGTGTATTATTATCTCAAGAAAGGTATTATCCATTAAACTTAGGAATTGTGATTTAGGCTAGTAAAATTAGGGAAGGCTCAGTCTGTTTAGGGTATTAGTGCAGGATAGAATTCAGTCGTTCACCATGAATACTATAGAGCTCTAAATGAGCTGATTTTTAGATATGTTGTATTATTATATGTATTTTTATAATTCAAAAAGAATAATTGCAATTGGAATACAACTCAAGTTATGGAAGAAATAAGACTGTTGGGTCGATGGGAGTTTAATAAACTAAACATAGAAATTTAACATTCAGTGTTATTATTAGTATAAAAGAACTCATTATGTGTATGTAGTATATGTAGAACAATCTGAGGGGTAATAAGGAGAGGAGAATCAAGAAGAAAGAGAGCAAGAAAATCATTATTGCACTTACTATTTATTAAAGGAAATAAAGTGAATGTATTCTATATTATTATGCTTGTAAGTCCTAATTTCCTTTCCCATTAAGTATAATTTTTGAAACTTCCTTGTTGAGCTTGAATTACTTATTTAGAACTTCAACTAAATAATTTATATTATCCATTGGCAAATTGGATTTGATTTTATTCGCATTTCGGTAACAGACCTATTTGTTGACTTCATATTTGATAGCCATTTGTTGATTTCATTTTCCTTACTTGAAAATCATTGAAAATAATTAAAATTTTATCTCTAAAATGTTGATTGACCAAAGAGCTTAGTACCAAAAATGGTACAAATTAATGACCATGGAAAGCAAAAATCCCCTTATAAGGTGTGGAAAACACTAGGCTGTGTACACTACAGTGATTCCAATTAGGAGGAGGTATGATCCTAGTCTCACGGCTTGGCCCACCAGGCATAAGTAGTGTAGTATTGCTCCATAAGAAGAGCCTTTACCACAAATACAATGTGATGAGTAGTAAATCCACTCTCATTTTTATTAGACCAGATTTCTGCTACTTCTAAAGATATGGATCTTTAATTATTATTCATTGAATATTTGTTCAAAGAAATGCTATTCAAATCCTCCTTTTTTAATATTTATTCATATTCTCTACTTATCCATGTACTATCCTTGTGAAACTTTATTGATCTTTATGCCTCATGTATGGTAATCTAGTATATATTTACTGAGTTTGCTTACTCCTATTCCCTATATATTTTCAGGAGATTAGCTCTTATAGAGAAGGTCAAGTTTCATCCTCTCTTGATACTTTCCAGAAATGAAGGATATATTTTGTATGCAATATTATAAGTCAATGTATATGTACTGTTATATAGATAGTAGTTGTAAATAATTTTAGTTGCTCCATTGTATTTAGAATATTAAATAAATGTACAATAAATGTATGTATATATATGTGTGTATGATGGACTAGTTAAATTAAACAACAAAATAGTGAATGACATAATTTATATAATAGATTGAAATTAATGGTTGTATGAAGAATATAATAATGTAAATTGTGAAGTTGACGGTATAAGAATGATATTTTGGAAGTGTAATATTTGTTGTTTGTTGGTTTCGTATAATGGGGTTATGCCAAAGTATAGTCGATATACTATTGAATTTTAGCTAAAGGATAGGTTAGTGGATTCTATAAGTTTTCAGTGCACTTAGGGTTACCCATGCCCTAGAATTGTTTGCATCCCAAAATTAGGATGTGACACATAAGTTGTTTATGTGTTTAAAGAGTCGTATGAAATATGAGTACAATCAAATATAAAAAATTAACATATTACTAATATAATAAAAAAATACAATTGTACATTAGTTGTTTATGTGTTTAAAGAGTCGCATGAAATGTCAGAACAATCAAGTATAAAAAAATTAACATATCACTAATATAATAAAAAAAATGCAATTGTACATATGAAATGTGAGTACAATCAAATGATCAGTTGTTTTTTATAGAACTAAAATTAACATGATCAAAATTTTAATTCTAACTTTACTTCAATTTTAGGATATAATTGATATAAAACATTAAAAAAGTAATAGATAACTACGAATTAGTGATAACTACGAATTAGTGATAACTTTCATAATACAAAAATTATTTTATAAAGTCAAATTAAAATTACTCACAACTTTTCATATTTTTCATCCTAAATATGTTTTTATTTTAATTAAAATATTAATAATAACAAATAAAAAAATCTCAATGATTGGTCAGTAAAATTATCAAATTATTAAATATTAATAATAACTAATTATGATAAGGTAGTTCAATATAATTAAAATTAATTGTGCTTAGAAGATAATTAATTAATTAACTAATTAACTTGTCCATTTATTTAAGAAGAAAAGTTAAACTTAGATGTACCCTACAAACTATAAAGATTATGCTAACAAGTTTGCTAAATCTTAATAAATGATAGATATGTATTTTTTTTAATAAATAATGATAGATATATTTGTATAAAATATTTATTTTTTTTTATAAATAATGATAGATATATTTGTATAAAATATCTTCTAACAAAATATTTACATTTAGAATTTTTTTGATGAATTATGGTTTTATTAGGTAAATATTTAGTAAAGTATTATATTTCTGTATCGTGATATGAGTTTATAATTAGTTTTTATAGATTTCTTATGTGTTAAAAGAGTCACATGAAATGCGAGTATAATCAAATATGAAAATTTGTCATATCAAGAATATAACAAAAAACAAAAAAATGGAATTGTAAGTATATTATAGAAGTAAGGAAACCAATGCAAAAAGAAAAAAAAAATGATCAATTGTTTTTAGGTATAATTATAACTAACATGATAAAAATTTTAATTCTACCCGTACTTCAATTTTAGGATATAGTTGATATAAAACATAAAAAAAAAAAGTAATAATTGACATTGAATTAGTGATGACTTTTTTAATATAAAAATTATCTTATAAAGTCGAATTAAAATCACTTACATTCTTTTGTAGTTATTTATCATCCCAAATATATTTTTATTTTAATTAAAATATTAACACTAATAATAAATAAAATCCTCAATGATTGGTGATTAAAATTGTAAAATTAATAAATATTCATAACCAATTATGATTAGGTATTTTAATATAAATTAAAACTAGTTGTGCTTATAAGATAATTAATTAATTAATTTATTCATTTATTTAAGAAAAAAATTAAACTTAAATGAACATTACAAATTAAAAATTATACTAAGGAGTCAAATTATTAAAAGCTCATAGTGAGAATACAAGAGTGGACAAATAAATTTACTAAGAAGTTCTTATATGTGGCTATACTAGATTAGTGAATATACTTATTTAAGTATGGAAGAAGTGAAAAAACAAATTCACTTAAGAGCCCTTCATTGATCGCTTACTAATTATTTATTTAAATTGGATCAATATAGATACTTATTTATCAGATATTAGATAACAATAATTAATTAATATATAATTTAATTATAATAAAAAATGATATTAATTAGAATAAGATAATAATAAAAATAAAAGAAAAAATATAACTCATATATTAACTTAAAGATAAAATATAATTGAATACAATATTTAATTTATTGGTAATATCACTAAAAATTTGCATTGCACATCAAAATTTTATTTTAATTAAAATTCTATTATTCAAATCACTAAAAAAGTTATAATTGACAAACAACAATTACTATATTCAAACCATATATATAACAGCAATAACATATTCTTAACTTTAATTATGATTAAAATTTCTGTAAAAAAAAAAAAAGGGTAAATAGATGCTTGTGGTGTAATAGAAGTTAGACAGTCATAATATATATATACACACACAGAGAGTTATGATATGCAACTGTAATAAAATATATAATATAAGAAAATTTGCAAAAAAAAATTGTATTCATATTTTTAAAACTTAGTTTATTAATTTTTAAATAATTTGAGTATGTTTCCAAATTTTCTACATTAAGAAGAAATTTAATATTTTATTCAAATCATAACTTTTAATAATCAATTAACTAAGTATATGTATAATTATAATTCGATTGTGTGAAATATGTTAATGAAAAACAAAATTAAATAATTAGATTGATTATTTAGTGTCTCTTTATTTTATAGAGACATTGATTATGTACTTGAAATTAACTCAATTTTAATTGAGTTGAGCTTAAATTTTATCTGCTTAAATAAATTGTCAGATTGAAGTTAAATTTTTAATATTTAGTTTCAGAAATTCTCAAGTTTAATGTTTTTTACCATGTAGGTCAAAATGTGTATTTATTAAACAAAAATTTTAGAATTTTTATATTTAATAAATCATGTACATTACTTAAATTATATTTAAATATTTTTTTTATAAAATTTTATAAATACTCAATTTTCTCAAACTTAAAAAGTTTAATTTGTAGTAAATTATTTAAAAAATCAATTTTCAGCAAAAAAAATATGGATAATTATTGGTATGTTGTTTTGGTTGTTTATAAAAGTAATATCAAATAGCTCATCAGTTGATTAACAATAATTAATTAGTTAGATGTAATATTAAAATTTATTTAAATATCAATTTTATTTAACATTTTAATTTTTATGAGTTATATTATAATGAGTTTTAAAGAAACTCAATGCGCAAAATATGTTTAACAAAAATTATTAATAATAAGTGCATATAATAAATTTAAGTTTGATTTCCCCTCTCATGAAAAAAAAAATAAATATATGATGTTTTTTAATAGCACAAAATCATACATAGTACTAAAATATTTAATTTAATATCAAAATTATTTTTAATAATTTTTTATTGTAAAATAAGATAATATAAAAAAATACAAACCCAGAAATTTTCTTTTACTAGGGCCGAGTTTGATTATAGCTGTTTGAGCCCACAGTCTGATTGGACCATTATTCTGGAGCCTTGGTCCGGTCAGGCCCAGTCCAGTGCTACGGGGATAGACTCACGGGTCTTTGTAGGTTTCAAAATCGGCTGCGCCATGGAACAAATACTTTTCTCGAAAACGAATATTTTCTTTTCAAATTAAATTAATGATAAATTATGATTTAATTCTTTGATTTAATTAATTAATTAGTTTATATTTTTTGAGAAATTAATTAATTAATTTTTCTGTTTTGATTTTATCATGTTATTCAGTTTTTTTTATATATAATAAATGTAATTTTAATTCTTATTATTTAAAAAAATTAAATGAATAAAAGTATATAATATTTTTATTCTAAAAAAAAGCATATAATATTTATGTAATTAAATAATAATCATATTTAATATTATTAAATAAAAAATATTTATTTGATTATACTTATATAATTATTATATATAATAAAAATAAAAAATATTTATATTAATACAATTAAATGATTATTGTAATAAAATGATTATTATATAATTATATTATTTTTTAATAATAAAATCAGAATTATATTTATTATAAATTCAAGGTATTTTAGTATGTTTTATAAATGCAAAAAAAAAAAATTAGAAAGATTTGTCAAAAAAAGTAAATAATTTGGCGAAAATAAATTCAGAAATTAATTAATCTGTTTTTTAAAAATAGAAATAAATTAATTAATTAGATCAAGTTTTATATGCCTAAACAATAACTTACGTTTAAATTAATAACTAGATAGACCCATTCATTTGAATAATGCAGCCTATCAAAAGTCAACAGGTAAGATTCTTCTGACTCAATGTCAACAAAACACCCTCTTCTATTGGCCAATTAACAGAGTCCCAGATAATAATCTTTACTAGTCTTGAGCACAGCAGAATACTGCTACATCAATTGCTTTGTCAAACTTCTATTATTATTAATATTAATTAATTTTATTTCTCAGTTACCGTCTTCTTGGAAATTCTTTTTCTCTGCTGCTCTGTTATGGCTTCTCCGATCGCTTAATCAGATAAAAAAAAAAAAACCGAAAAAAAAAAAATCAAATCGAGCAAATTTTTCTGAGCAAAAACACCGACTGGACCAAAATACCGAATCTGATGGCGAGACGATCCATTTCCGTTGTAAAGCAACTTCTCTCATCGTCAAACAATCTATCACCATGTTCCAGATTCACTTCTCACAGATCCGTTACCTACATGCCTCGTCCTGGTGACGGCGCTCCTCGTGCTGTAACCCTAATTCCTGGTGACGGAATTGGGCCTCTGGTTACCGGCGCCGTCGAGCAAGTTATGGAGGCGATGCACGCGCCGGTTTATTTCGAGCGGTATGAGGTTCATGGTGATATGAAGAAAGTACCGGCGGAAGTGATAGAGTCGATTAAGAAGAATAAGGTTTGTTTGAAAGGGGGATTGGCGACTCCTATGGGCGGAGGTGTTAGTTCATTGAATGTCCAGCTGAGGAAAGAGCTTGATTTGTATGCTTCGCTTGTTAATTGCTTTAATTTGCCTGGATTGCCTACGCGTCATGAGAATGTTGATATTGTTGTAATTAGAGAGAACACTGAGGGAGAGTACTCTGGTCTCGAACATGAGGTCGTTCCCGGAGTCGTTGAAAGCCTTAAGGTACTCTTACTAAGCAATTCATTTTATCTTTTTGTTTTAATTAAGACCTAATTAATGTATTTTGTGATACATGTCTCTATCGTTTGTTGTTAGATTGAATTACCAATACCTGTCTTTTTGTTGGTTTCTGAAATTTTGCATTATTATTGTTATTATTATTATTACTACTACTACTATTATTATTATTATTATTATACTGTACCCATTTTTTTTTGGTTTAAATGAATTCGAAGTATAGAATTCTTTTCTAAATGATTTTTGGGATTTCATGTCTATGCATTTATGTTGAATTTTGTAACATGAGAGTGAATCAAACATTTGCTTTCACACCTACATGAACATGTGAAATTTCAAATAAATTTCACACAATTTTATGTAATCCATTTGTGATGGTGCGGGCGAGTAGGTCAATCCGTAGGCCTATTAACCTTACAGGGGTGCAGTTGATGTGAAAGTATGGATCAACTGGACACTTTGATGAATTTCTGTTAGTGTTTTTTTTTTTTTTTGAAATCTCATTACTACTGATTTGCTAGGTGATAACAAAGTTCTGTTCTGAGCGGATTGCGAAATATGCTTTTGAGTATGCATATCTAAACAACAGGAAGAAAGTGACTGCCGTGCATAAGGCAAACATCATGAAGCTTGCTGATGGTTTGTTCTTGGAATCTTGTCGAGAGGTTGCTACAAAATATCCTGGGATCAAATACAATGAAGTCATTGTGGATAACTGCTGCATGCAGCTTGTTTCAAAGCCAGAGCAGTTCGATGTCATGGTATTGAATTTGTAATCAACCAATTTTGTAGATTATATGCTGCTTACTTTTTCTCCATATGTCTCTATATATTTGTTGGAGATGTTAAAGTGTTAAACTCTTGCAATTTTGTCTTTGGTGGAGAATTCAGGTGCTACATTAAATGTCCAGGTTTTTTAAGCAGTTAGTGAATATAAAACAAATTAAAGGGTGAGGGAGTTCTGAGGAGGGAAATCCTTTATTCTTACAATTGGAAGGGTGAGGATAAATTTTGCCTTCTCAAGACACTAATGTTTTCAACTTTTGAAATCAGATGGTAGATAGACTTTTTGATGCAGGTGGGAACTATTAATACTAAAACATTGTAAAGCATGATTCTTGTGGATAGCTGTCTCATACATTTTATTAGCAAGAAGGGTTTATACAGAGATTTTATTTAATAGTGGGGTTTTAGCACTTGGTTAGGAAATTGAAATTAAAAAAAAAAATCCAAAAAAAGGCCAAGAAAATTATATGAAAAGTGATATTTTGTGGTTTTCAGATTTAGTCATTTGGTCATTAGTGCTGTTGGTTGTGCCCTTTGGTGTGTCCACATGTATTGTTTACTTCTTCAAAAAGGGGAAAGAAGAAAAACATTGGAATTTTTATTTTAATATTCCTTATGAGGGTTGAGATATATTAGAGTTTAATTTATTTTAACAAGTTTTGTGTTAATAAAACAATATGGATTAAATTAAGAATTTTGAGGCTGTGCTACATCAGTCTTGGAGAAGCTTGTTAGAGAGGACTATTCAGAATAAGAGGACTGGGGAAGGATGCCAAAATTTATCATTGAGAATGTGATAAAACATTGAGTTAATAAAGTATCAATTGGTTGACACAAGACCCCTCTTTTCTTTTGTATGTTTCATGTAAGAATTCGCTGCTGGGATGTTCCTGCCCATTATTGCTGGTTGTCTTTGGCTTTAATAATTGGCATCAGCTTCAAAATTCAATATTTGGTTTCCACAGTTTGAAATAGTGAGGGAGGAGGTGGGGGAGCATGAATTCTTTAGCTGATGAGGTTGGTTTTACATTTTGCAGGTGACACCTAATCTTTATGGAAATCTTGTGGCGAATACAGCGGCTGGTATTGCTGGTGGTACAGGAGTCATGCCAGGAGGTATATCCATGAATACTTTGTCTTAGAACTTCTTATTTATTATTTATTTATTTATTTTTTGCTGTTTCTGGAATAAATGATGGAAAGCCTTAAGAAGTTGGTAATGGGAACCTGTCTTGAATAATATAAACTTGATGTAGTTTTCTTGATTATATTTCTAAACGAAGCTTTATTTAAGTAAACTTTGAGTGGTCAATGAACTTATTTCATGGCACATTTTAGAAGATTTAGGTCCACATAATACTTAATAGGATTTTGAGTTTTGATCGATAAAAATGAGCGATAGTAGCCTGTTTAAAAGCCTTAGAAATACTGCAACATTTTTGAGTGTCTTCTAGGAGATATTTGTGTAATGAATTTAGTGTTGGGATGTCTATTAGGTGGTCATTGTATGAATTAGGACTGTACACTAACCTGAAGAAGTAACTGGGCCTGTATTGAAATCAATAGGCTTTAAGAGTATTGGGTTGCCATTGTCTTCCATTTAAGCTGAGAGAGGAAACGGGGTTAGTTTGTTGCTTGGATTTTTAAATATTTCAAACATGCTTGAGATCCCATTCCTACCTGGGGGGTGCTGTCTATTAAACATTATCATTTTACATTGCAGTATAACCACACTCTTAACAGCACTCTCATCTTTGTTGTTTCCTTTTTCCTTTCTCTCTCTCTCTCTCTCTCTCTCTCTCCCTCAGTCAACAAACACAAGTAATCCTGCAAATTCGAGGTTGTTAGTTTCAAAGCTTGCTAATCTTTGAGCTAATACTTTCTCTGTCCATTTTTCTTTTAGTTACTTCATTGCATGCCACATCAAATGCCAAGCCCCTAGTTTCAAGGACTTGCTAATATTTGAGCTATACTCTCTCTCTCTCTCTCTCTCTCTCTCTCTCTCTCTCCATGCTTAGTCTATCTTGAGCTTTCAATCGTGAAATAAAGTATTCAACTGTAATTCTTCAATAACTCAAATAAAATAGAAACCTCTATTTTTGCTCCCCAAATATTTGTTTCATGTACATAATAGTACATATAATCCCATTTTTTGCAAAAGGATTTAAAGTTGGGTTTCTTATTGCGTGTGATTTTACGGTTAAATTTGGGTTTGATATTTTAATTATTTATGTGTATCTGAGGGCCTGTGGTCTGAGCAGTAGCAGAGAAAAAAAAATGCACGAATCTCTTCTATATTTTCTCCATCGCGAATTTGCATTTTGTTACTTTCTGTGTTTTGCAATTGGTCTTAGTTCTTGGCTTCTTGCTTTCTTCCTGTTGATATTGAAAACTTTGTTCAATGTTTAACTGACCTTGATGCTAAGGGTTTGACTTAGAACTGTTCATGCTTGAGAGATTATGATTTAACCCAAAACTGAATAAAGTCACATAACCCTTCAACTTGATAAAATTGGTTCACCTATGGTTTCCAAAATTTGGAAATCGTATAAGGTCAGTTAGGGTGAGCATTTGATGTACAACCTGAGCCATTTGAACCCTACTAAAAATTTTGATTTCAAAATCAAATACTTATATCATTTTGGAGCATTTGATGATTTTATAGATTGCTCCAGTAAATTTTCCCCAAACCAATTATATACACATTTGCCTAGATCTTGTTATTGAGATCAATATGTCTATATAAGTCCTGGGAAGTTAATGTGCATGATGGACAAAGTATTTATTCATCAGCTATCCTTTACTATGGTGTCTGTTCATTTAACATCTAGAGCTCTTGTGAACAACTCCTCTAACATTTAATTGAATATATAGTGGTCATATAAGACTATTGGTTTTATCTAGGAGATGATATGGGAAGGGGTTCAATCTGGGAATGGTTAATGATTCATTCTGAAGTTGTATTTGGCATTAATGTTCATTACTGCTGTTGCAAAATTGGATAATATGGTAAGGGTTTCAGTCTTGGATCGTTGTGGATGTTGTTACAAGAAGGAATTTGAAACTATTATTTAGTTGTTTTGGAGTTACTTAAAGTACCATTTCCACTGGCTTCTAATCAAAATATATTCAAGATAAAACTTCTAACAGCAGCTCCAATAATAGTGTCAAATATACCCTAACTCATAAATTCTATGCACTTGTTGAAAGATCAATCAGCTGCAACACACATGTTTGGATTAGAATTGCTTTTAGTGCTAAAACAATGGGTATTGTTATTGCAGGCAATGTTGGTGCTGATCATGCTATTTTTGAGCAAGGCGCCTCAGCTGGTAATGTGGGCAATGAGAAAATAGTGGAACAGAAAAAAGCAAATCCAGTAGCACTGCTTCTCTCATCTGCTATGATGCTCAGACATCTCCAGTTCCCTTCATTTGCTGATCGGTTAGAAACTGCTGTGAAACGAGTAATTTCAGAAGGACAGTACCGAACAAAAGACCTAGGAGGGTCAAGCAGCACCCAAGAGGTTGTTGATGCAGTCATCGATGCCCTAGATTGATTGGGTAGATACTCGATTAGCTGCAGACTTGACTAAAACATTTGCCGATCCAACATGGAAGGTTTATCTTCCAATATTCTTTTTTTGACACTTCTATTTCCAACCTTTTTCAATACTGCCTGCTTTCACTGTTGAAATCGTTTCTTTTTTGGTTTAAATAATCTCAATTGGAGATGACAAAGTGGCATTGTTAATTGAGTTAAATACTTGTACAGGGAAGAGGTCAAATTCTATGTTTGGTGCAATTATCAAATATTTGATTTTAGTGAAGTTCATGACCATATTCGAGGAAGGGGATTTTGAATATGGTCTATTGGTCTTTTTATTTGCCTGACATTTTGCCTTTTTCGTATACTGCTCGCTGAAGAGCATTGACGCTTGAGTTTTTTTTTTTTTTTACCAGTATCCGTTTATGTCGATTTGAAAAATTGGGAGTGGAAACAGGAAAAAACAGATAATGAAATGGGGTCATTGGTTTGTGATTTTTTAGTTCAAATGCTTGGAGGGCTGAAGTCAGATCTCCGTCCTCTGATGACCCGCTGGAGGGTCGCATGTGTAATTTTGGCTTTCTTTTCTCGTTTTTTTCTTTCTTTTTTTTTTCAGATTTATTTTTAATTTAAGAAATAGCACTTCAGTCCTTGAGATTTCATTATAATACACAAAATAGTTTTTCTGGCAAAATTTTCGATCACTTTTCATTAGTCAACTATAAAAATAATATTTTAATATAAAATTTTATATTTTTGTACTAAAAATATCATCTTATTCGCAACGGCTAAGACAGCAATGTGGTCGCTTTACTTGAAAACATTAGTTGCACGCTTAGTATTCTCATCCTCTCAATTAAAACTCTTACTGAACTGAAAACGAGCTGACATTAACAAGAATTAGGATTGCAGCAAGGCTCTTAATCCTGTGATGCTGAAATTTCAATTTCTCATTTTCAACCTTGTCACGAATGGACAAATAAGTGCCTCATATTGTAACTACAAGTAAGTGCTTAAGTCCAATTTTGTGTTGGTAATCTCATATTGTAAGCACACCTGGATGCCACCTTGGGAAAAGTTAACACGCTAAACATCACATCAGCAGCAATTACATCAGCCTTCTTCAATTGTAAAAGATAGCAGTCCTCTTCAACAGTAAAATGGATTGAAGTTTTAGGATTTTTTTTATATTGGAGATTTCATAAATTTAAGAAATTTATCAAATTTTCTCTGCAATTATCTGAATCTTTATATGCTTTTTCTTAAATTTGGACGATAATGGTTAATTTTAGACTTTCTTGAGGAAAATAAAATTATCAAAAAGGACTTTACTCACCAACCAAAGCCACGTTTTTAAGTGGGTTTCAAGAATGGTTAACTTTCCACTCTCTTTCCATGCAGTCTCTCTTTGTCCACTAATTAACGCAGCCCTTTCCCCCTTCTCACTTCTGTAAGTACATCCTCTAACTTCAATTCACATTACTAAAACAAATTAACTAATTCTTTTCATTTCTCTTCATTTATTTCTTCTTTTGGTGCCAATGGCTACAAATTCAATTTCCACTTCTATTGAAGCTATTCCCCTTCGTAATTCTTTTGTGTCAACCCCATCCCCACATTGGAAAATGGCTGCAGAGTCTCTCCAATGTGACCATGTTAATGAAGTCAGTCAAATGATATCACGATTTTCCAATGCCAAAACTGTTGATATTCAAGGAACTTCCCTTACTGTTGCTCAAGTCACTGTCATTGCTCGTCGGAGCCAAGTCAGCGTTCAACTCAATGAGCTTGCTGCTCGTGACCGTGTAGCCAAAAGTGCTAATTGGGTTGCTGTCAATATCTCTCGTGGATCTGACATTTACGGTGCTACCACTGGTTTTGGTGCCACTTCTCATATGCGCACCAATAAAACTGGTGATCTTCAGACTGAGCTTATTCGGTTCTTGAATGCTGGAGTGATTGGTAAAGAACATCTCCCCAGAAGTTATTCTAAGGCAGCTATGCTTGTTCGCACTAACACATTAATGCAAGGCTATTCTGGTATTCGTTGGGTGATCTTCAGACTATTACGGCTTCTGGTGATCTTGTTCCATTGTCTTACATTGCTGGTTTGTTAACTGGCCGCCATAATTCAAAAGTGGTAACCCTTAAAGGCGAGGAGATTACAGCTATAGAAGCTTTGAAAAGAGCTGGAATTCAAGCTCCTTTTAAGCTGCAAGCAAAAGAAGGTTTAGCTCTTGTTAATGGAAATGCAGTTGGCTCAGCTGTTGCTGCCACTGTTTGTTTCGATGCCAACATTTTGGCTCTTCTTGCAGAAATTCTCTCTGCTCTGTTCTGTAAAGAGATGCATGGAAAGCCAGAGTACACTGACCCACTCACTCATCAACTTAAGCACCATCCAGGCCAAATTGAAGCAGCTGCTATTATGAAGCACTTATTAGATGGAAGTGATTATATGAGAGAAGCTAAAATTCGCCATGAGAAAGACCCACTTGCAAAGCCTAAACAGGATCGATATGCAATTAGAACCTCTCCGCAATGGCTTGGACCTCAAATTGAGGTTATTCGAGCAGCCACTCATTCAATTGAGAGAGAGATTAATTCTGTTAATGATAATCCATTAATTGATGTTGCTCGAGATCTTGCTCTTCATGGAGGAAATTTTCAAGGAACTCCTATAGGTGTTTCCATGGACAATCTCAGAATTGCTATTGCAGCTATAGGAAAACACATGTTTGCTCAGTTCTCGGAACTGGTTTGCGACTATTACAATAATGGGTTGCCTTCAAATTTGAGTGGAGGGCCTAATCCAAGCTTGGATTATGGGCTCAAAGGAGCAGAAATAGCCATGGCTGCATACTGCTCAGAGCTTCAGTACCTAGCAAATCCTGTATCAACCCATGTTCAAAGTGCTGAACAACACAATCAAGATGTGAATTCACTTGGTTTAATTTCAGCAAGAAAAAGCGCTGAAGCCATTGAAATCCTGAAGATAATGTCTGCAACTTTCATTGTGGCAATTTGTCAAGCAATCGATCTACGGCATTTGGAAGAGAACATGAGAGAAGTTGTCAAACAAATTGTTCGCCAAGTAATCAGGAAAACCCTTTACATGGCTGAAGATGGATCGCTGCTCGAATCTCGATTCTGCGAGAAAGAACTTTTGCAGGTTGTTGGGCATCAACCTGCATTCACATATCTTGACGACCCAACAAATCCATCTTATGCACTTTTGGCTAAACTTCAGGAAGTGCTTGTCCAAAAAGCACTGAAAGATCCTAAGTCTGAAAATTCTGATAAAGATGGGTACACAATTTTCAAGAGGAAACCAGTTTTTATGGAGGAGTTGAAGAGAAGATTAGAAGAAGAAGTGCCAAAAACAAGAGAAAGATTTGACAGTGGAGAATTTGGTATAGAAAACAGATTAAAGAAATGCAGGACTTATCCTATCTATGAGTTTGTGAGAAGTGAAGTGGGGACTGAGCTTCTTAGCGGGGCAAAGAAAGTGAGTCCAAGAGAGTATATAGAGAAAGTTCATGAGGCCATTAATGAAGCCAAATTGGGAGAGATTTTGATCAAGTGCTTGGCAAATTGGAAAGAAATATGTCCATCAGTTTAATGTTATTGAATGTGATAATAGGAAGTCTAGCATTATTCTAGTTTAGTATCATAAATTTTCAGGAGATCTATATATGAAACTGAATTTTCCTTGTAAAGCATTTGTGAACCATTTCCATTAATTGATCCAAACCTCTGTTTTTTTCATGAAAACTGGGAGCAATTGCATTCATTTCACTCCTCAGGCTGCCATCTTTCCAATTGTGTACAATCAGGTTTAAAATTAATTTTAAGTTCAATAATGAACCCTTAACAAACTCAAAATTAACTCTGTAATCAATCTAATTCCTGACTTTTGTTATTTTTAGGTTAATTAGATCTAATTTTTGTTAAGAAGAATAAAAAATTATGTTGTCTTCAGTTAATACCAAAAAAATTATCAGAATTAAATAACAAGCAATCTATTCTAGGAGTTTAAGTTATTTATTTTTGAGGCAAACTGCAAACAACAGATGCAATGGCTAAGGAAATTATGAAGTCCAACAATCTGTGTGAGTCAACGTCTAAATTCACTATCAAACTGTCTACTTTTATTTTTTTCAAGAAAAAATTTTATTAGTTTTCTGTTATCAATTTTCCTGTAAGACCAATTAAACTATTTGATGGAGGATTATAACATAAAAATAAGACTATATATATATATATATATATATATATATATATATATATATATATATAATTTTTTCAGCTTTGCCACTATAATACTTCAAATTTTATAGAATTCATATTTTATTTTTTTAAATGCAGGATAAATTATCCAATATATATATACATGCACACATAGACTAGATTTTTCTTAATTATGACTCACTACAACTCGTTTGAGATATAAATAATTATTATAGACTTTCACTTTTTTCCTTTTTAAAAAATTAATTACTAGTTTTTTATTACTTAAGTATAAAATTATATACTTTTATATTAAATAAAGTTTTCAATTAAAATGATATAAAACTTCTTAAATAAATACCATGAGGTCGAAATCTTATTGGTCGACTTTTAAGATTATCATGGAATAATATTTATATAACTTGATTATTAAATTCACTTTAATAGTTGATTTTAAATTAAGTTAAATTTTCATGTAAAAACCTTAAAATTTAATGAAAATGTAATTATATATAATAAATATTATTTAAGTTGCATATTCGTGCATGTATAATATAATTAGACTGATAACACAAAATAATTTTAGAATGCAATACATATATAATATTGAAAGAAGATGAGCATTTTTTACAATTTTAAATGATATTTTTAAATTCAAGAATATGTTAAAAAAAATAAATAAATTGATAGATACCTTTTATTATAATTTTCTAATTTATTTTATTTTAGTCAAATATCATGCATTATATAATTTTATACAAAATATTTTAGAAATTTTGCATGCATACATAAAATATCTTTGCATAAAATATTATTTCAAAATTACTTTTACTTTTTAGTTTTCTTTCATAAAAATATTTTAGGAAAATAATGAGTTTAAAAAAATAAATTTTATCTTCTTACTTCAACCCACTTAATAGGCACTCCCATTAAGTAAAACAATTATTAATAACATGTATAATCTATTCAATTAAATACTTTTAAACTTTTACATAACAAGCCAATATACCAAATTATTACCTTTTTAGATTAATAATTTCCTTTAGAATTTCCTATAAATTTTTATTTCAAAATATTAAGATTATAATAAAGTTTGGTATTACTTATTCATAATCTTATCAATTTTGTTTGATTAAAAAATAAAAAGAAGAAAAAAGAAGAAAAACAAAAAGAAAAGAAAAAAATATTCTTTAGTCCATTATGACTTGTTAAAATTCATTAAAAATATTCTTATTCATTCTAAACTTTTACTTTTTCCTTATTAAAAATTTAATGATTAATTTTCTGTTACTTATATATAAAATTATATACTTTTATGTTAAGTGAAATTTTCAATTAAAATGATATAAAATTGTATTAGTCGACTTTTAAGATTATCATGAAAA